>APFE031065547.1:71034-106534 GCA_000404065.3 Pinus taeda
CAAATCTATCTTCAAATCATCCATCTTAGCTTCCATGTCAATCATCTTAGCTTCTACGCCTTTCTTTAAACAATCCATATTAGCTTCTAAACCTTTCTTTAAACCATCCATCTTAGCTTCTACATCTTTCTTTAAACCATCCATCTTAGATTCTGTTCCTTTTGTGTAAGGGACAGTTGTTGCACTTGGTCTTGTAATTTTGATATATCATGTTGCATTTCTTCCTCTTCTTCATGAGTCATGCTAGAGCTTTCAGGTTCCTTACTTGGTGTTTGCATTTTCTTTCCTCGGGGCATCAGTTACTGATAATAATGCTCTACTATGCCCTTTGAATTCCTTCAAAATAAATTTTCAAACCAAGCTTAAGCAAAAATTTAAGAAAATTTACACACCTTTTTTCACTCTGTAGGAGCTCGATATTGCCTCTGATGTATCTCTGTACTTTCCAATCATCTAGTTCTAAATTTGTGACCTGTAGTAGCCCTTTGTGTCCTCTTTCCAATGCCACAAGTCTGACCCCAAATTGGATTCTCCAAGAAAGAGTTATGCGAAATCTCCCATAGTGACTTGATTATAGACTAGTTCAGTAGAGCGAAATTGTACGACGTGCCACGAGTCACTGTTTTGACCTTTGGATCTAAAAAATGCATACAACAAAACTACAATCCGTCCTCTTTCTGTACCTTCTTACCGAATTTCAATCCAATCCCCAGAGAGAAAGTTATGACGATTTTCCCCAGGTCACCTGTTTTGAATGTAATTCAGGAGTCTGCAAAAAGACCAACTTCCTCAGATCATATCTCCGAAAATATTGCGCAAAAAGCTCTGAAATTTGGACCCAACGTTCAGCGTCAATTATTCTCAAACGGGTGTTTTTTTTTACTTCTGAAACGTCACAGAAAAAAAGTTATAGCGAAAAGGCCACGATGACCTGTTTGGAGCAGCGAAACCCTAGAATCCAAAGCTCTGATACCAAATGTTATGAAACCAGCTCAAGAAAAGATAGAAAAGATAGATCAACGCCTTAGATTCAGCCTCTTCGAGGGGAAAACCTCCTTTACATTACATAAATGAACAATTCTTCGATGACTCAAATGACAAAACCTCCTTTCTATATATAGGAGTCTAAGGAGTCACAATATAACCCAGCCGACCTAACAATAATAATATAAAGCCACAAAAATAACAATAGAGGGATTCTATGGGGCACAGCAATAACAATATGGGAGCAATAGGGGCACAACAATATTAATAAGGGGTATAACTACAATAGTAATGGGGTAATCTAGTATTATAGGGACCCAACAGAGTCTGAGCACCTAAGGCTAGTTTATGCACCACTTGATCCTGTGCCATATAGGTGTCAAACCCCGTGAAGTAGCTCCTCTATGTTTGGTGCTTGGAATAGCAGGCTTCAGACTATGAACTTCGGGCAGTGATCCAGCAGCGGATGATGCAATTTGACTAGGCTCTTGACCTTCGTTTGGAAGCTCCGGCATATCTTCATAGATCTATCTCTAGAGAATTAGATATATCATAGAAATCTTTCTCTCTAGCAACAAGGACAGCTCCTATCAAGGAGGGTTTATTACCTTCACTTTCCCAGTTGGCAGGTCCTGAAATGCGCTTTAGCATCAGTAAGGTTAGGTCTATGCCCCTTATTCCAGTGCCTCGAGGTCCTAATATTAGGTAAGGTCTTTAAAGAAAATAATGAAATGAGTTAGGGTCTTTAAAGAATTCAGGAGTGCAACGTGACCCCTTTATCCATATAATCCGATGTCCAGAGAAATCTATTTCTATCTAGTGAACAAATAAAGGCAACTTCAATAAGGTGATAGGGTACGTCATCATAAATAAGTTGGATAAGAAGAAAATATTTGTCACTTTTGGATAACAGGAGAACGGTTTTGGTAATGGAAAGAAGCCATATTGGAGAATGGGGAAAGGGCCCCCTAATAAGATGGATTGAACGAAGTGATGCACTTCTTCTTTATATTACTTAAGGGGGAATTCATAGACGTGTATTAAGAAGTAGTTTCATTCGCTTCTCTTATTAAAGAATATAAAGCGAGAAATTTCATCCTCTTTATTTATGCTTATGTTCCACCTTATAATAAGAATAGGGTCATTCTCCCTAAATAAGAATAGTAGAGAATTCTATCAATAAGGTACCTTCTATTGCTAGATTCTGTGGGTCTCCAATATTTGCTCTTATTCTTCCCCTTAAATAGAAATCGAGAGGGGTACTGCACATATTATGATTGAAGGTTGGGGATACGGTAGACTATAAGTAAGAATAGTAGGGGCATCCACCCAACGCAATAGATTGTAGGTCCAAAAGAGGAGCCCTCCCACTAGCCATCTGAATTCAATTGCTTTCTTAGAATGCCAGCTAATATGGAATAGTTGGTTATTGGGGATGAAACCACATCCAATGTATATAGGATAGGTCCAACGTTGAATAGATGTATTTGCAGTGATGAGGATTGCATAGGAAGGGACTTCAATTGATAGAGATGAAAGTAGCCCCTACTATTACTTAAAGGCATGCCAGAAAAGTGAGATTGCTTTTTTTTGGGAGCTTGCTATCATTCCAGTGCTTCCCAGGGAACCACCTACATGCACTTTGATGTCTACCTTTTTATAGCAACCTACCTCTCTGAATGAGGAGATAGGAAAGCTAATGTCCACTTGTTTTAATCAACGTAAGCTTTCTTATTTATGCTTTACTTTCTCCACAAGAGATATGTGCTATGTCTGACTAGCCATCAAAAATTTGATAGAGATCGTTAGGGACCCATAATTATGAGAGGAAACAAGGGGTATTCTTTAAGAAAAACGCAGTGAATGAATGGGTTTCAAAGAGCAGGCCATAAGCACTCGAGTAGCATTATATGTATCTTTCCCTCCCATTATGATGATGTAAGGCAGTCATGGTTGTCCCAGTGATGACCTGAACCCTGCATAACCCTTGTTATATGGAAAATGGATAATCTGGCTGGCTGGCCTTTATATCATTTCGTAAGGGGTGGGACGACCAGTAGCCAAATTGGAAAGTGCTTTGGAGCTAGCCAGATGTATAAGCATCGGGAGCTATATCATAACCAGATGTCATGATTTATTGCCATGTTGATGGGAAATTACCATAGAAATTGGGGAAGCACCTTATTACTAATTCTTATATTTATCTCGCTCTATGATTAATTCTTCTATTTATCTAGCTCTGGTGGCTTAGGAATTGTTATTGTTGGTCTTTTTGTGGTAGTTTGAATATAATCATAATAATCGGGCGTTTCAATCGAGTGGAGCACATACTTCGGTCCAAACATTCAAGTTGAAATCAAATTCGCTATTTCTATCATTATCACACGTGCTCTACTCATGCTGAGTGCATCTTGCTTCTATAAGCTCGTGTTTATGACAATGGGCCAACTTACCCACCTTTCTGTTTTCATCATCGCCTTCTATCATGATGGGGCTGTTGATTCCCTTTCAATCGTAGGGCGGGAATTGTAGGGGATTCGATCAATGAGGTAGCTTCGATTTATAGATTGTTTGGGCCTAAAGATATATTTAAAGTGGGCCATTGATATACAATAATGATGAAGAGTAAGCTTGGAATTCAATAATATAAAGGGGTTGCTTTATGATGCTCGTTGGGGGGGGGGGGGGGGGGGGGAATGAGGAGGCGATTGAAGCGTGGCGTTTCCGAAATGCTCTCTTTATATGGAGCAACATACCTCGCTTCAACAATCATCATAAGGGGGCAGGTGAGCTAATTCCACCTAGATATAGAATATGCTACAATCTATATAGCTATATAGATCAATGCTTGTTCAGGAATTATTTGTCGATCGTAGTAACCACTGGTGTTGTTGCAAGGTTTCGAATCGCAAGCATGTAGTAGCACAGTATAGTTATAGCACACGTGACTGCCTCATCGATTCAATCCGCGGTAGGAATCATCCAAGTAGAGTTGATGAGTTCATGATACCTTGAATGCGCAGTTCCCTCATATATGTCAATCTTGGCGCTTGGAATATGCCTTTCCTTGAGCTTACTATTTATATCGGGGGGTGCCTGTGCTTCATGAGAAAATGCCATGGTAAGAAATGGAAATCCGCAGATAGAAGGCACGCGTTTTTGTCTCCATAAATACAGGTACTGAAGAAGGAAAGAAAGCAAATAGTTTACCTTACCTCCCCTACTATCTAGCGGGGGGCTAAGGAAGCCCACCCTAGTTGGACTGGTTCTTATCCCGGCCCACCAAGACTAGTATGAGCTGAGGAAAGCTAATATGATTGACTTTGATAGTCATTCTTTCTTCTACTGCTTAATACTAAGGCAAGTCAGAAGTGGGCTTACTGACATAGACTAAGAAAGGAGAGGAGAGGATGGAACTTGCCAGAGCTAGGGAAGTCGAGGTAGGCCAAGTCCAACTAAAGGCTTGATCAAGATAGAGATTGAAAGAGAGGTTGACATCAAGCCTAGGAATGGGAGACAAACCAGATATGGAATCGTTTCAGGTTAGTTAGTACGAAAAAGTCTAGCCCAGACTGGCTTGACCAGGGATGGAAATCTTTCTTCTTCTCGTGGTGGACCTTAGAATGGATGGACATAACCTGGCTGGAGTTCTTAAGGCAGGGAGAAAGTCAAATGAAAAGGGGATTTTATGGGATCAAAGGAATGGGGGAGACCAATAAAACAACCGGATTCTAAATCTAGCTTAGGGTACACAAGTGGAAATAAATGCTCTTACTCACTTAGATTGGTTCTATTAGTTCAACTTGCATAAGTCCAGCGGGAAATAAACCAGTCAGAACAAACACTAGAGAGATCTAAGCTTAGTGTCAGTGGGGGAAGGTTGAGACTATTCATTCTGAAATCAAGAGAGAGAGAGAGTCAGGTCGTAACACTGTTAATAAAGTAAGTATAATATTGATAGATTTCTAAGTCTCTCCAGATTGGAGAGAGTTTAGATCGGTACAAGAATGGAGGTTTCTTCGCTGGAGCTCAGGGAGAAAGAAAGGGTACTAGTTTCTCCTTTTCTCTTGATTGAAGGCACTAAGGCAAGTGACATAGGGCTTACTGGGTGGTTAGATCTCTTCTTTGCCCTGTAGTG
The DNA here is from genome assembly GCA_000404065.3 of Pinus taeda. Taxonomy (NCBI): domain Eukaryota; kingdom Viridiplantae; phylum Streptophyta; class Pinopsida; order Pinales; family Pinaceae; genus Pinus; species Pinus taeda. Next base: position 76,157 of record APFE031065547.1, read on the forward strand.
CACGTTAGGTTTCTTCCTTGTCCTTTGTGAGTGCAGTTAGGTCTGGTCTAGGGGTATGGGTTGGGAGTGGGCATAGTGGTTAATCTAAGCAGGTAACATGGGAAAATATGACCAGGTAAGGGTATGAGTTAGCGTAGCGGTTAATAGAACCAAGTCTCTTAGTGTAGGTATGTGTGCGCTATGGGAGGTGTCTCTGCTCTCTTTGGTAGGTGCTTCCCCCTTCCTCGCTCTGGGTATGTATCTATTCGAGGAGGTTCTCTCCATGTGGGTTTCCCCTCTCTTTGGCTGAGTAGGTGTCTCTTTGTGTGGGGTCTCCCAGCTACGGAGGTGCCATATGGATTCTATTATAGAGTCTATTAGTTGCTTTGTTTTTGGGGAATGTCGAAGTATCCCCATGCCGGACTATAAAAACTTCTGATCTCACAGTCTTTTCTTTCTCTGGAAGGTGATCCTTCGTTTTGAGGGACTGGAGGGTATGGGTTTGTGGTTCCTTCTTTCCTTCCCTGGAGGGTTTCCTTGTCAGGGTAAGAAGGCAGGGAGGATATTATTGATGCCATTTCTTCGGACGGGTAGGATATTATGGTGTGAAGTTACCTTTTGCACGGGCATGATCGTATGATCGTAGATATATATGCACAAAAATGACCACCCTAAGCGCGTTTAAGGTTTGTTAGTTTTTGGTGTGGATAACGGATCTAAAGACCCTCATGTTTCATACATTGTTTCTAGTTCTTCATTTGTTTTGAATCGTTGGCTCTGGCAACCACTGCTACAACATTACTCATGTGAAACCAGCAACAGAAGTCCAGTTTAGGGAGTGAGTGAATGTCTAGCTAGAGTGAGTGAGGCAGACACTGATTGATGGAGACACCAACCAAGAAATTATGAAGTTTTTCCCTATGATCCTCCCTACTTCTTTTTCGGCCCTGAGCCCCTAGCTTACCCTAGAATCTTTGAGACCGCTTGCGGGTGGTTCTGCTTTCCCTCCATTTCCTCCTCAACTAGTTCCACCATCTTCTATATTCTTTCACGATGAAAGGAGACCCTTATTTCTACGTATCCTCATCATCCCCTTCCTGAAGCCACTGAAGCAGTTGAGTCGATTCGTTGTTTGATAGAAGTTGGACCGGCTCTTCAATATTCACAACAGCCCACACACTGATCTATAATACTGCCCACTTCGGCATGAAGGGGGCTTGGAACTACTAGGGCAGCATACCCGCTATTTGTATGATGGTATGACAGAATGAGCAACAACCCAAAGTGGTGGGATACTGTTAAAGTATCTGTCTCTAAACAAACCAAACAAGGCGGGTAGTATATGCAATAGTTGATGAAAAGATCTAATTAGGTATCCCCTTTCGTCTTATAGTGGGATTCCCCAGCGTGCCTGCATTCATGCTCGGCGGGAAGTTTGGAGTGGCCAGTGGCTCTTGCATGTAGTCGATGGCTCCGATCAAATTCACAAGTAGAAATGCTCTGCATTCATGCTCGGCGGGAAGTTTGGAGTGGCCAGTGGCTCTTGCATGTAGTCGATGGCTCCGATCAAATTCACAAGTAGAAATGCTCCTCGTCTGCGATCATTAACTCGAGATCACATACAGTGGTTGGTATTAGTTCGTTCGAGAATTCGTTTTCAAATCAAAATATAGAAAACCCAATTAGCTGGGGAGGGATTTAGTTGGAAAAACTGTTAGTGGAAAATCATCCCCTATATAGCAAAACCAACCAATCAATAATGTTTAGAATCATCCCTGAATGTTGGCCGCCGGTCGTGTTATTCACGCTGGCAAGCACGTGTCATTATCATGGAATCTTATATTAATTGCATGATGGTGAATAGATTGTGTCCGTAGTTAGTGATGGGGATTGGAAGGAAATCGGTTTGTTCATGGGCGGGCGTGAATAACCAAAATCTCTCAACATGAATTTTTTTCACAAAGCTCTTAACAAATTTCTAAGATGCCTCATGGATTTGATTTTTCAAGCTTTTCAACAAATCTCTTGCTTTTTGATGCGCTTTTTCTAATTTTTTCCTTCTAGAAGTGGTTCTTGCTGATTTTTCAGAGGATGGGTCAACACTCCTACATCATGTAACCCAATTACAATTTCTCAACACTGAAAGCTTGTTATATAATGGATTTGCAAATAAATTTCTCTCAAACATTTTAAGTATGATGCTTGTATTATTTTGTTATCTTTCTCATATACATATTTATCTCATATTTATAAGGACAAGAACGGTGTTGTAGATGAGCTCCCATAATCTAGATTTGAGTTGGATGAGGAACCTAGATTGTTTCAAAATCCAAAATGAACATACTGCAAAATATAATGATGAACCATGGACCTAACTGTTGTTGTCATAGTTTCTATCTTAATATTTGCATAATGATATATTTTCATTGATCTCTGTATCAAAGATGGATGTACTTTCCTTAATGTCATTTTGTTTCTTTTTTAAGAGGCTACTAATGTAACTAAATAGGAATAATCTACAATTTTTTAATAATAATGCTATATAAAGAGACTAAAAACACTTATCAATGCCACGAGCCTCTACCAACGTATTTTTGTTATACTAATAAAAAATTCTTTTATGATAATGAATCACTTATAATAATACTATGTAAAGAGATTAAAAGCACTTAACAATACCATGAGCCTCTAACAATGTATTTTTGTTGTACTAAAAAAATATTCATTTTTTTCCTAGGAAAAAAAGACTTTGTTTCGCCATGTAAATTTGCCTAAATATACATAAACTTTGAATAAGGCTAAATGTTTTATGGTGTTGAATGTTTCTGGTTTATTGACTTTGATTGATCATGTAAATTTGCCTAAATATACATAACTTAGAATAGTACTAAATGTGTTATGGTTTTGACATTTTTTTGCTAGCACTCGAATCTAATCAATAAAATATTTATTAAATTTGCAATTTTGAATTATTATGTCACTCTGTATTTTATGGTTTTGACTTTTTCTGGTTTCTAGAATCTAACCATGTGATTTTCGCCAAAAAAAATTTCTCAAAAAACTTGATATAGATTACAAAAGCTTAAACTCAACATAAAATATTCATTAAGTTTACAATTTTGAATTATTGTTTCATTACTCATTATTTACATTTCATTCATTCTTCTGACCATTAGTTTGGGGCATATAAAAAATTTCAAAAATAAATCTACTACTTACAAAGTTTACTTTGGCTTTTGAGTTTGTCCAGAGATGATGTTCAAAAAGAATCTACTACTTAAAACTTTGGCTTTTGAGTTACTCGTTAGAGATGATATCAGCAGCGCCGCGGCATCTGGCTCTGAGATCTGATGTTGTGGTACATCCCCACTGGGGTCTAAAACCCGTTGTGGTGGTACATCCCCACCGTTAAATGATCTTGGTCCATTCTTTCAATTCCTGCTGCGAAGTCGATGAAAAGAAGTCAAATAGTAAACGTCCTGCTCTCTGTCGATCCAGGTTTGGCTCTCCACCAAAGGCGTCATGACATTCGCCATAGCTGGAAGCTCCAAGAGACAGGTACCCCAGGTAACTCCTTTTGTCGTGGTAGGCTTGATTAGGTCCCAAGCGGTTCGGCCGGTCACCATAAGATGATATTTTCTGCCCCTTTTCCTCCAGCTCCATCTTGCCTTACTATCCGGCCAAGAAACTGTCCTGGAGAATGAAATCGGCGCAATTTAGTTCAAGACAGGTAGGAAGCGAAGTAACTCTTGGGTCGATTATACATTTTTCCGTTGGTTTTCGATTATTTTCAGGGAATAACCCTAATCTATAGGAATGCATATATTAAGAAGAGGACAGAGCCTTTAGAGTTTATTCTTATTTTTAAATTCACATATTGCTTGAAAATGCTCCCAAGAAAATGCTGTGGAAGTAATGGTGCCACTTTAGAGCTTTGCATTTGTTGCTCAATTACAAGGGTTTCAATGTGCTGTCATTTGTAGTCTATTTTTCAAGAAAATCAGGAGAAGCTGTGACATGGGACTAGGAAATGAGCTCTTTATACTATTTGGCTTATCTCTTTTTCAGCTGCAATGCCTGGTAAATAATTTCGCTTTGTAATCCACAGGCTGCTGGTTTTGTTTTCTGTGTAGTCGGTTGAAGCTTAACATCTTGCAGGACCAAAAGTATGTATGGATTGTTTATTAGTTGTTGATGCACTTACTCTGGGCAAGCTCTTAGTTTAATTAGATATTTCCATTGATCTACTCAGATTTTTCTTAATTGGTAAATGTATCCAACATGACCCTTAGCTGGATATATAAAGTTGTTTGCAAAGACAGGGTCTGCTTGTTGTTTGCAGCCACAAGGTTCAAGGTTGGATAAGGATGGACGGTTGGCTACACTTCCAGAGACTTTTCCATCTCTCCATGAGTATAAGTCGCAGGCTGAAGATTTAACGGACCCTAGAAATTGCGTGAAATTTCAAAGGACCCTTTCATGGAATAACAGAGGAAGCCGAGGTACGCGCTTCCGTCATACGAAACATCAAAGCATTTTTTCTGGAAATTGTTGAGTTGATTCAAGCCCCTTGTCAGCTAGCTTTCATGAGCCACAGTGGTTGAGCTCTCCCTTTCTGCCTGATCATGATGGAAACTCTATTATTACTCCTTCGAGTAGACAATTGAAAAAAGCATGATGCGTTAATTTGTATTCCATATGCAAAACAAAATGAATTTTTGGTTGGATTCGTTGTTTGATCTTGGGAAATTCAATTTTGAAATTGTTGCAAATTGTTTTGAGTTTGAAATGCTTTCTTACATTTATCATTTCTTACATTTATCATCGGTTTCAAAGCAAAAATACAGTGCATCCCTCACTTCCAATTGAAATTTAATATTTAATTCATTGCAAGGTATCGGAAATCAGAACTCTACCTGATAGTGCTTTCTTTTTATCCTGAACTTGTCAAGAGTTCATTAATTTTGCGTAACAGCAGAGTGCCCATTGATTTCATGCTTAAAATTTTATATCTAAGTGTATTTTCATTGATTTCATGCTTAAACTTTTATATCTAACTGTATTTTCCTTTTTTGGATGTTGTTGTGTTAGCCTTTCTAATATCATTTTTTTTAAGCTTTATTAACTTGATACCTATCTCAATCATCTCTCATTCATCTGTTAGTAACCATTTGTCATTAGTTATATATGGAGTAGGCTTACACCTCAAATTAGAGTGGTTACTTCCACAGTCCCACTATTATCATGGCTGTTTAAATCTAGCTTTATCTTAACAACAACAGAGGAACACATTTGGAGTGTATGAGCCTTATAATTCGAACCAAAGATAATATACTAATTAGTGGAACCAATCCAACTGGGATAAAATAATTGAAATAAGTGTAGTTGGTTGTAATCTTTCAGGTTTATAAAAGGTGAAATATGTATATTCCAGGTATTTACTTTTCAAAACTGAATAGTTTACTGCTAGTTACCCTGAAATTTGTCATATATTGCAAGTTTTTATATAATTTACTCCTAGTTACTCTGAAATTTATCGTATATTGGAAGTTTTTCGTTATATATTGCAAGTTTTTCGTTATATATGGCAAGTTTTTACATAAGATTGAAATTTGAGCAAATATTCCAGAGAGATTTGATAATGACAGAAATTAATGTTGTGGGAGCTATCAAAAAAGATGCTAGCGGGATAAAAAATAGTTTAAATTATTGTTTCATTTTTGGTAGGCCAGTAATATGGATAGATTTTTTTTTTTTTTTGAAATTTTAAGGTGTTTGATTACGGATTATTGTAGCTCTTTCTTTATTGATAGATCATAGGAAATGATCAAATGGGATTCTGGATTGTAAGAAACTCTTTTTCTTTAATAATAAAAGATAGGCATTTCTATTTTAAATTATAATATTGTAAATCATTATAATTTATTTTAGAGAGTAAATTTATAAGTAAGAGAAATTAGAGTTATCAAAAAAATTACTTTCCCATTTTTAATGACTATTCATAATATCTTATTTTGTATAAGTGTATTTTTGCATGCTATATACAGAAAATAGATCTATGTAAAAGAACAAAAAAATAACATTTAAAAAAACAAAAAAAATAACATTATCACCATATAGTTCTGGTTGAAATTTTTGTTTTTAATTCAAAATAGATTTGACACACTTCAATAGCTGTTCTGCACTCAAATTTTACAATATTATTGATTGAAATTTTAAATTTTACAATTCAAATTTATTCTTATCAAAATTTAAACAAAATTGTAATTGTTTCATTATTGTGAATTTTATATATAGTATTATATAACCACATTCCATATATATAAAAACCCATTGGATAAAAACAAGTTGTATACACTTTAATAAACAAATTTAAACAAAATTGTTCAATTTTTTCTCATTATTTGTGAAATATATATATAATAAATAAACCACATTTCCATATATATAAAACCCATTGGATAACAAACAAGTTGTATACACTTTAATGAAACATTAACCCTAATGTAAGCACTATAGTTCAATTACTTTAAAAAACCATTATAATAAAATCCAATAATTTCCATTTAAATATTCAAATATTTTATTTTAATAATAAATAATTTACCAGCTTCCAAAGGTTGTGTCCACTTTTTGGAAACTCCGTATCACCATCGAACTGAAAATCAAGACAAACACTTCACTTTCATGTTCTTAACATCTTAAGCATTCTTCGCAAGCACATAAACATTCTGAGCATCTTTTCTTTTGCGACCACAAAAGAAATATAACATCACCAATTCCACATGTTTAAGTAACATTGATGATGCATAAAACTTTGCGTTCACTTTCATATTGAACCATAAAAAGCTAAAGTTTCCTTCTATATGAAAGTTACGTGGTAATTGTTTATCATTTTCACTGTAAGAAAGTTGCTTGGTAATTGTTTGTCATTGTAACTTGTATGGTTTTATTAGGGTGATTTATAAATATTTAAATCCTATGAAATTTTGAGTGATGTTAATCCATTTATATTTATTTTTTAATTAAAAAATATAAAAAAATAATCTTAAGAGTATTTAAATTAATAAGTAAATTTATATATATATATATATATTATATATATATTATATTATATATATATATATATATAAATAAGATTTATGTAGTTACATGATTTACATAAGGCAAATTAAAATTAGTGGATACGGTAAAAATACAGTGTGTATCAATAATTATCTACAAAATTTTGACCTTGAAGTTTTTGAACAAAATGGTACAATGTCTACAGTATTTTGTTTGTGCATTCGCCAATACTAACCTAACAAAAACCAAAATTTACAAAGCATCAAAATGTTACATTAAACCATGAAGAATTATTCCTCCACATTGATTTCTAAGTCTCCAAATTGACCATTGTTTTTGTTCAACTTAAAAATTCTTGACTTAATGTGAGAGAGACAATTTTGTCTCCTATTCACCGAATCTTGGATTGCAGAGAGTATATTATTCATAATCATAGAAATATCCTTATTGATAGTTTGAAGGACAACCTCCAAACTAGATTCATCTCCCCCATGAAACATACTTTTGATCCAATTGACAAACAATGAGAAATAGGTTCTAAGAGCATGTCCAGAATTAAGGGATTGATTCCACTACACCTCAAGGAGTAAACTCATGTCAACCAATACTCTGTTGAATTTCCTATTGTGAGTTTTGAGATTCCACGAAGACAAGGCTCCTTGAGATAGCGGGAGCATAAAAACACAAAACCTTCAAGGAAACGAGACATAGGCATATGGGTAAAGGAACTAAGTTCAAATGAAAATAGGCTAGGCATAGAACAACCACTACAAACTTCAAAATGTACCAAAATAGTCACCTCCTGAGGACTACCATAAAACCCCACAACTTACTTAGCATCCAAGAGAGTCGAACACTAGGTCTTAAAACTCGCCAATTCACTTCAATTAACAAATAGCCCGAAGTTGGTTGGAAGCCCCCAATATTCGTCCAAATTAACACAATCATTAAGAAATGCACCATCATAAAACCGAGGAACACCCTCACTGGTTCACAGGCGCATCATGACAAAATGAAACCCAAAGATAGAGAACACAATCATGTAGAAACAAGGCACTACAAGAGAAACGGTGGCCAACAACCAAAAGCACCAGCGAGTTCTTTCTTTTAAGATAGGTTTAGATAACAAAAGCCAGAGAAACTGATATCGTTTATAATGGAACAACATAGGAGTGGCAATTTGCTTACCTTAAAAACTGAAACAACATCTTGGATATATTTCCTCTATCCCAAGGCCTATTCAACACACATAGCAAAGTCGAGGGTGGAATGCATGCACTTGCACTTTCCCAAAAAAAGGAGGACATCATCCAACCTTCGACGACTCAAAATAAACCAAATATGCCCCCGAGGCTACACCCTGGATAGGAAGGAGTCAGGTAGGAAGAAAGTATAAACATTCCTCACTTCCCTCATACTTTTTGAAGGGATTTAACTTGAGAAGTCCTCTGCAGACAACCAAATTTGACACTCCCACACAATTCCCTTATTCAACTCATACTTCTCCATCAACCCATGCCCAATTCTCATGCAATGAGGCGAAACCCACTTCTTGCAAACAACTATTACCTTCATCCAAAGATACCTATGATCTCCCTTCACCGCATCCAAATTGACCCAGAGATGTTTGATGAGGCGCCTCGAAAAGGAACAACATGGAGAGCACACACATGTAATTATAATGATTACTATGAGCATAACAAACATTATAGGGGTGGTTAAGGAAGGGGGACATACCCCTTTTACCCTTACCACCAAAGTTCACCTTGATTTAGCCTTGACCCCAAATTAGCTATGTGACCAACCTTGGATTTGTTTGATCTGAGAGCATGGAGACATTTCTTCTTGGGATAGACTAATAGAACTGACAAATCCACCTGAAAATCTGAATTAAATTTATAATTGAGGGGAGATATCCTAAATATAATTGGTGAATTATATTCAAGGAATCACCAAAAACAATCACCTCCTAAATTCCTAGATTCAGAATTTGCTTTAAACCCTAATATAAGGCATAAGCTTCAACAATGTTGAAGGGAGTGTGACCCAAACTCCAAGCATACCTATGTTCTTCTTGATTATCGGGGCAAAAAATTACCCCCCCCCCCCTCTGACCCACTCCTGCAACTCCTAGGTTTCCTTTTGTTGTTTTATTGAATCTTAAGAAGAAATATCTCTACTTCAAGATCCACAAATCAAACTCCTCTGTCGGTAATCTTACTTTCCAGCTCTCACTGAGATGTGTTTTCTCCCTAATGGCCCACTTTGGGTCAAAAACTTTAATCCATTATTATTCCTCCCCATCCAACTTCTAATGCTCTTCTTTTATTTTCTTGTCCTGAAAAGATTCTCCAAGAAGCCTTATTGTTGATCTCGTCATCTTGATGACATTTGCCCTTTCATCTTGAAAAACAACTCGATTTCTAGCCAGCCAAATTTTCCAACATACATATTTAGGAAGTAATTTCTAGATTCTCGTCATTAATTTTTTCCCTGCAAAAGAGCCATTATAACATTTCCCCCATTTTCCCAACAAGTCTTGTAATGAAGAAGGCCATATTACCCTTGATTTTAATTGAGATAAAATCACTCCCCAGACTTTAAGAGAGAAAGGGAATTCTGGGAAGAGATGATCTATATTTTCAGCAACGTGCTTGCACAAGGCACACTAGGATGGTCCAACAATTCCCCTTTTCAATAAATTCTCAGTTGTTAATATCTTCCTATGAGCTAATGTCAAACAAAAATTATTAATTTTGGGAGCAGTCCGATCTCTAAATAAAGGCCCAAAACCAAGAAGAGAGATCTAATATCATGGAAGAGCAAAGATTGATAACCCCTTTTAACATAATACAAATCACTTGCCTAACCCTAAGAGTATTGATCTAACAAGGAGGAAGGAGCACATCCAACAAGAGTGGGTCTGAGAGATCTGCAAATACTAACAAAGTGACCTGGAATGTTACCCCAAGCCCAACTCAACTAATGTTTGTCAAGCATCCAAGAGGAGATATCCCATAGAGAGATTTTATGTTGGGAAATAAACCAATTACATATGGGATGAAATAGGGGATTTGAGTTAAGAGGAGGATTTCACATAAATCCCTCAGTCCAAAAAATTATTGATTTCCCATTTCTTGGAATCTAAGTCAACTTAAATCTAATTAAAGGAATATAAGCCAACATCAAATGCCATATATGGGAGTTGCCTCTATTGTGACAGAATGAATATAAGATTCCCTCATCCCATTAGTATCTTTTTTATGAAGCTCATATTTCCACCAATCATTATCCCCTATCATTAGCTACTAAATTAGGTTTTCCCCCAAGGGCTATATTCATTAAAATGGGGTCTCATATTCTTAACCTCCCCATGGCTTTTAGAAGCCTAACAACCTTCCAATTCATTATATGAAACTTTTTATAGTTTGTCTTATCTCCTTTCCAAAGAAACCACCTGAGGTTTTGAGCCATTTACTGCTTGATTGAGATGGGGACTAGTATCGCTGAGAACTGAAATATAGAAAGGGTTGAAAGGACATATGAACTAGAATTAATCTTCCAACCAGATTTAACCAATTAGCTTCCCATTGCTCAAATTCTGATTTGAACTTGTCAATAGGATGACCCCAAGAAGGATGATGGAATGCTTTAGAGACATAAGGGCAAGCCCAAATATCTAAAATTGGTCCACTCTTCCCTTCCTTCTATCCCCATAATGCTTAGATCCTTCCATGGAATATTTTGTTGACATTCTAAGAATACAAATTACTTTTACCCTCATTTATTAATCCTCTCAAGACCCAAACAAAATCATCCAAAACATATTTGAAGCGTCGCGCTATAATGCAAGAGGCACCACCAAGAAGGATCATGTCATCAATGAACGGGGTGTGATTTATGCTCTTTATACCTTCTGAGAATTGAATTCCAGGGAGGGAGTGACATCTTCATTCAAATTCTAGCTTACTACTCAAGGATTCAACCATGAAAATGTAAAGAATGGGGGAGAGTGGGCGCCCCTTCTTGAGGCCCCTAAAAGCTTTAAAGAAACCAATCACAAATCCATTAACAAGGGGGGGAATCTAAGACCTAGAAATACAACCATTAATCCAAGATATAAAAAACCAAAGAGAACCTTGTTTTTCTTAAAATAACAAAGAGAAAAGAAATATTCACATGATCAAAGGCATTGGCCATATATAACTTTATGACCGTCCCTTTGTCTCCTCTAGACTTTTTGGAGTGTATGGATTCTTGTATTAGGACAATTATTTTTCCATTAAATGCCTCTTACTAATGAACCCTCTTTGATTTTAAGAGATTAGATTGGTAAGAAGAGGCACAAGTATCTGAGCAATAATCTTTGTAATAATCTTATATGAGAAATTACAAAGAGAAATAGATCTAAAGTGAGAGAAATAAGAGGGCCTTACATTTTTTGGAACTAGAGAAAGGAAGGACGAATTGAGTGCACCCCTCATTCGGCTAGATTTTTAGATGAATTCCACCATTCTAATAAGATCATCTTTAATTGTGTTCCAAAATTTCTAATAAAAGTGTCTCATGAATCCATCAGTACTGGGAGCTTTATTCAGATCAAAGGACCAAACCACCTTCCAAATTTTGTCTTCCTTGATAAGGAGCAAAAGCTTGGTGTTGTTTGATTCCAAAACTAGTTGGGGAACATGGCCAAAAAAATATTCCCCGAAATCTAGAGGAGAATCTTCATCTTCTTTATATAAGGACTCAAAGTGATTAAATATGACATCATTTATTATATCCAAATCTAAAATAATCTCTCCATTAAGCTCCATATACTTGATTCTATTTTTCTATTCCCTCATTTTTAATTATTTTTGGAAGAAACTAGTATTTGTATCTCTTGATTTCAGCCACAAAATTTTCTGATTTCAGTCTTTATATCTCCTCTTCCTCCTTTAATTTCCTATGCAATTCTTCGAAGGTATTTCACTCTTTAGTGAGCAAATCCTCAGGGGCTAGAGCCTCTTCCATTTGCCAAATCATTCCCTCCATATTGGATCTAATTTGCCCCACTTTCCTTTTTTAAGATTTGGACCTTTCCTTCCCCCACTTTTTTATTTCCTCTTTTAAACCCTTGATTTTATGCTTCCATATGAAGATAAGAGAACCATTAACCCACCTTAACTATGCCTAATGGACTAGTGGATTAAAATCCTCATCATTCATTTACAGAGGGTTAAAATGGAATGGGATGGGACCCTTTAAATCTTCCAACTCTAAGATAAGCTTGATCAGGTGATGGTTGAAACCACCTTAGGCCAAATGAAAGGAAGAAAGAGAAGTTTTTTGAACCAAAAGATTACTCCCTACTCAAAATCGATCCAATCTTGTAGCAATGTGTCCAGGGCCAACCCTTTTGTTGATCCAAGTAAATTTGGAGAGTTTAGGCTTGATATCGATCAACTCCAACTAGGAAATTAAATCGTCCATCTTTTCCTAAAACTAATCTTTTACAATATTTCCACCCTTCTTCTCCCACTAGTGAATTGCGAAATTAAAGTCTCCTCCTAAAATGCAATTGGATTTGAGAAGGGTTCCCCTCTATCCGAACAAAGAATTCCAACATTCTATCTTTTCATGATACATATTTGGCATGTAAATGTTTATTATGTTGCCAATTTTCCCAGATGAGAGATGAGTCAATATATCAATGATCCAATGCTAATATTTTTCTTCTTGTATAAAATTGAAAAAGGAGGATCTCCATAGAGTGAAAACTCCATCAAAAATGCCCCCTTAGCTTATCGCCACTACTTTACTCCTATTGACGATGTTTGATACCACTAACATACAAGGGGTCTCCCCAATGTGAAGTCCCAATTAGACCTCACACTGATGGAGTAGGAACCCCATCTGAAGTATCAACCCGACCACTATAACACAAAGGTTGCACTTGGTTTCAACGGATAACATAAAATATTATATACATAGGCCTTGAACAAGCAAGTTGACATTGTGAAACACTTATTGTAATGTGTAAAACGAGACCTTCATGAGTGAGAGATGAGAGCGAGTCTCTAGAAGGAAGTAATAGTACTAACCTAAGAGAGACACACAAGAGCATGAAAAGATATGTTAGCAAAATAGTTCACATAACAATTATTAAAGTGAAAACAACACACATTCAACAAGATGAGTACCAAAGCCACCGAAATAGTTCAATTTCTCCAATACATATGAACACAACATATATCGTAAAAATCTGGAGAATAGTCCTAAAACATTTGTGATACATGCATGAAAATGTGTTGCCTCATTTCAATTAGGTGAAAGATCTAAGTACGCAATTACAATGATGAGGCACTATTTCTAGTAGTGGAACATTAAGTCACTTCTTGCTTCTCCAAAGAATAGTTGTCTCTATTATTCCAAGTAGAGAAGCCAAGACTAGCTCTCCAAAGCTTGAATCCTCCAAAAGCCCTTTGTTTGAGTTATGAGGTTGTTTTTATAACAAGAGGAACGATATTTCATCTCCTCTTCACTCTTCAATTACCCTCATGACTCTTGGACTTCTAATGTGTCCTTTGGACTTCTAAACAACTCTTGAACTTCTAAATGACTTTTGGACTTCTATACAACTCTTTTGACCATATATGACTAAGTGACTTTTCATATTCCACATATGACTCTTAGACTTACACACCTTACATTTTGTCCTTTTCCTTTAATAACTAAATTCCACATGATGTGGCATGACACATGGACACACATTGACCATTAGGATGACACTTGTGCAAGTTACAACTTGACAATGATGACATGGACTTCATGATGAGGTGACGATGCCAAGTTGTCTTCCTTGTTTCTTCATCTTGCATTCTTGATGGTAGATTTTATTTATGCTTCATATTCATGAAAGATCCACTTTATTTCTTATATTCACCCTCCAAAGGGTCTTGGATGAGCTTTGGAATCCTCTGAGTCACCGTGCAATGTCATCTTTCTGTCTTGGTTCATAATTTGCTTCATGTCTCCATGATAGCTCTCTTTTTCTCTTCTTCTCCGCGGTTGTTTCTTTATGCTTTCTCCTTGCTATCTTATTTTAGCATTATCTTGTCATGCTAGGAAGGTACTCCTACCAATGAAAAAAATTCATGACAAAGTGAAATTAGTCTTGAAAACATCTACTTTATCACTACCTAGCTCATGGAATGATCAGCTCATGATAATCCTGCGAGAAGGTTAAAAAAAAGAGATTTGATTAGGAGGGTGTATTCAAACTCATCAATGGCTTAGGAAGGCTCCACTATTCATTTTCATTGTGCCATTCAATATGAAGAGGAACTCTACTTGGTCCAGCGCAGTGGGGAAGCTGAAGCGACAAGGTGGGTGGGCTTCATGCTTCGAGAGTGCATCATGCATCCTAAAGAAAAGAGAGGGAGGTTTGAAAGCACAATTTAACTAGTCAAGGGTTGAGAGGAGGCCTCCTTTAGCCTTCCCCACTGTGCCATGCACTCAAGAGGAAGGGTCTAAGAAAGTTTAAGGCACAAAGTGCATTGGGGAAAAGGGAAGGGTGAAGGCTTCAACCTTCAAGACTACGCCATGTGTCATAAGGAAGAGGAGGCCTTTAGGAAAGCACAGTTTGACTAGTCAAAGGCTCCTTGTCTCTTAAGATTGCACCATGTGTTGAGCGAGACTTGCCAAGGAAGAGGTTGGGGTGTAGAGCGCATTGGGGAAGGCGGAAGTATTAAGGCTTCAGGCTCCAGGACTGTGCCATGCACTTTTAAAGAGATGGAGGATCCTTCTTGTTATGAAGTGTGCCTTGTTTTTTCCAAGTGTGCTTCATTGTTCCAAAGTGCGCTCAAATGGTCCTTGTTGTTCTGAAGTGAACCTTGTTCTCCCGAAGTGTACCTTGTTTACCCAAAGTGTGCTTCATTGTTGTGAATTTAAAAGGGAGAGAAGGTCCTTAGTCGTCTGAAGCATGCTTTTTCAATGAGTTTTTGAAGTGCGCTCAGCGTTGAGAGGGCGCAGTTCTCTCCAACTGTGGCTACTTGTTCATATGGAATGCACTTTTCATTGAGGGAGGCAGCAAACGAGTAGGTCACTTATCCTAGGAAGTACTAATGAATTGTGAGAGGGAGGAGGCCTTCAAAAAGACTTAGTGCACACATATCGGAGGAATATATACATCAATGAGGCTCATGAATAAGTTATGCTCATCACCTAGTAAGAAGGCTAATGCTTTTACAACTTTCACTGAGCAAGAGGACCCATAAGAGCTCCCGAAATATCAAGTGTGGGACCAACAGGGTAAGAGAAATAAATGCATCTTAACAAGACCCAAACATGGATCATAATTGTTGTCAACACAAGGAAAAGGAATTCACATGACTCATTAATGTCAATCACATCTCAAAATGACAACAAAATGAAACTTATTTCTAAGTGTGATAGTTGAAACGACATATTACGACACTTAGAACACAAGTTATGACATAAATGAAAATTGTGACCAAAAGGCGCACTAAGATATAGGAATATGTCTAGAGCATATTCTAATGATATGTAAGACCATCTCATGCAGAAGAGTGCACCAAAACTAACTTTGGTGATGTGCAAAGGTGTGAGACATCCAGGAGTGAAAAAAACAAAAGTGACACCTATGACAGGAGGAAAACATGAAGACGACACTTGTAAAATGTGAATGAAATTAAAAGAAACACATGCTAGAGTGAAGATAACATGAAAATGATACCTATTAAAGTCAAAGCGAGCAAAAGCAGCAACCATAAGCATAAAAGCGACACTTATGGAAGAAATAGTGTGCAAAAAAGAAAGTTGAGAAAACTCACCGAAATAGAAGCACAAACGCAATCAAAGTGAGGGAGAATTTCAATGAAAGTGTGCATTGACTGCCAACATGAATTTAACATCACATAGGCACTATCTCGATGGATGGTGTTATGCATGTTCAAGCTTGCATAAAGGAAGTGTGCTCATGAGTTTATCAAGGACTGAGCATGTGTGTGCAAGTGACTTGATAGTTTTGAAACTTGGAAGAAAAATTAAAAACTTTGTGAAATATCATTCAACCATCAAGGGACCATAGAGCGATAGATAGTAAGATCCTCAATAAGCTCCAAACTTCAAGTGTAGGAAAAAATTTGGAGGGTGTTGATCACAATGCCAACACTTGGAAACACACTCGTATAATTCCAGCTTCTTTATTTAGGTTTAATTCTCTAAGTTCATGGTCTCATTCTTTTAGGAAGTATTGATTCATATTTTGGATTACCTTGGCTTCCCCACTTAACCCATTTAGATAAATAGCCCCCTCCATTCCCTTACTCGGTTAAACACATATTAATAAAGCTTGCCAGATCACAATTTTTCGGTTTAGGAGAAGGGTAATATCTACTTAAGAGTTTAAGATAATCATAGTATGATTTTTCATCTCTAGTGTTGCTCCACTACCAGTAGGCCTGGATAGTACCCCAACAGAGTCACTATAGGAACACAATCATTGATTCACTGCCAGCAACCATGAACAGCACCCCGATGAAGTCACTTGTTTCACCTTTCTACGCAAGAAGCCTTTCTCTTCTTTCTCCCTTTATTTATTTTATTTATAGAAATGTTCTTAGGCACTTATTTATTTACAGGGGCAGAAGAGGGATCCTGACTTATTGAGAGGAGAGGTTGTTCCTTTAGAGAAGGTAATATATACCTCTAATATTGGTTTTCTCGCTAATTTATTTTTGCCTTACCTTTCCCTACTCGATTGGATCAGCAAGGAAAACAATATTTAATTACAATACCAAGTTGAGGAAGGTGGATCCAAGAATAGATACAAGATCTATAGTTTGACCAAACGCTTTCCATTTGAGTGGATTTTATTTTCCATTCAAACATCGTTGACTTTAAATATATGTAGACCTAGGTAGGGAAGAGGTAACAGATTAGCCAAGCATTGTTCGCCATCACAATTTCCCTTTTCGAGTTTTTTCCATATTGTTTTTTGAGCCAACCAAGAGCATATTTCATGAAAATTCTTATTGAAAAAAACCAAAAAATAAACTACATGACAAAACAATGAAACAAAACCACAAGAACAAAGAAAATGGAGGCGGGACATAAAAAAAATGTACAAAATATACAATAAGAAAACAAAAAAATCCAGAGACTTGATGGAGAGCAGAATAGAGGGTGGATGCAATGCAAGGGAAAATAAATGCAACTAAACCTACTCCTAACCTAAACAGCTAGAAGTTCTAGTCTAAGTGCAATGATATTTCCAATGAAGCCACCATAATAAGTCTCCACCTGCAAACACAAAGATATGAACAATGAAAACCGGCGAAACACAATGTGCAAAAGAAAAGATAAAAACTTTAATATCTTTCACATATGATAGAAGGTATTTGCTAGATGTAGAAAGATGTACAATCCTTAACCAACTTGCTACCTTACATTTTTTACGAGAGTAACAATGAAACAAACATGGAAGGCTTCTTGTGAATGCACCTGCATCTATATTGTCTTTCTTAGAAAACATCAAGAGAAATCAAGACTTGTATCTATCAAATGGGATTGCTAAGTAAGATGCTTCTAACTGATGATATATTGGACCATGAATTCATAAAAATCCTCTTGAAAAACCTGAGGTATTTGAAGAGACAATTTCTCAATTAATGGCATGGAATCAGGATGAGAATCCTGTAAGGGAAAATGAATCTGATCATATTCAGGAGGCTTGTCAAGATAGCAAGGCCCTGACATAACCATCAGCGAAGGCTGAAGTGCCTCAACTATTTGACAATTGTTTAATATTGAGATAATAAAACATAAATATGAGTTGATGTAAAACAACCATCATTAGGTACACTAGTGGGAAAATGATCAATTGAATAATAGTTGTTAGAACAAGAACCATGATCAAATCGGTTAATTAAGGCATAAGATACTCGGTTAGGAAATAACTAAGATAAATCAGTTTGAACAACTTTGCATATGCTTTGAATGATAGAATCATCTTCCTCGTATGTTGAATCTGACAAACCATCTAATTGTGATTGGCTACAAATTGGATTGGCATCATAGTCATCAAAAAGGAGCGCCAATATGGAAAACACATGAAACCAATCTGTTATCACCTGGATTGAACCTCAGGCTGAAGGAAGGCAATGTCAGGGTGACCACAAAACACGTTTAGCCAAGTAGCTAGCCCTATTAGGTCAGGAGAGGGCTCTCTCCGTAAGGATCTCAGCCAAATTGATTGGATCTAGAAACCGATATTAGGTTATGTATGGTAGCACAAGGTTTGATTTGATTCTGAAGGGTTTTACTGGATCAGGAGGAGGCTCTATTGTCAAGAAGAGGAACTATCTGAGTTAATGAATGGTAATCAAGAAGAAGGGGAATAATCCCACATACGATACTCTCACATGGAGAACGTTGAACTTGTCCCCATTTGAGGTGATCCTTGCACTAGGAAGCGCAAGCCCCTCCGGTCCTGACACCCCACCTAAAGAAAAAAACCAGTTGAATCCATGTCAAGGAAATTAGGTCAAAACTACAGGGTTTTTGATGGGGAAAGGTAGGCACAATGATCAGAACCTTAAGGTTTGATGGATGAGGTGAAAAGACAGGTGAGGAGCTAGGAAGAGCATGTAAACCTCATGGATTCTTCCTAAACTGAAGAAAACATGGACTATGAAATGTCTACCCGAAACAGAGCATAAAAGTTATGGATTCTACCTTTCAGACTTGTATACATTCACATAAAGAGTATGAAATGATGAAATGGAGTCAAAAATACATTTTAACACATGAAAAAATAAGAAAAACTGAATTGAGCATCATACCACATGGATCCCAAAGAAATAGCTGCAATTTTTCATTAATCTCCTGCTATAACTGGAACAAAATGATGTCTACTCAAAACATAAGCATCCAACTAAGTCCAACCCTTTACAATGAGAAATAAAAAGAATATATAGATATCAATTTAACCTCCTCCCATCCTCAGGGGTCAAATCCCTAAGATGAGGAACTAATCCATCAAAAGTTGAACAATAAACTGGAATCTAGGCAACCCTAACAACTTGCCTCTAAAAGGGAAGGAACTGATTCATTTATCCTCAAGATAATTTTTTATCTAATGAATCTACCATCTAGTAACTAATATCCATCCTATTTACATGCCTAGTAACCATTTGCATTAGTAAAAACATCATCCATGAGAGAAAACCCAAAAATTACAATCATGGCATAGTAAAGTGAAAATTTAGCATAAAATTGTCCTATGTGCAACACTTTTTGCAGGACCATTTGGGAGGTCTTCCCGGTGTCCAAATTGAGCTCATGATAGCTCATTGGGAATCATGTCCTATCTATTTTCCAAATCTTCCTTTATTTTCCAATTTGGAGTTGATTTGACCCCTCAAAAACTGATTCTCCCAAGACTGCTTCTATGCGTAGCTCCATGGTCAAAAAGAGGGTAGAAAGGTCATTGTTTTGGGTGTTTTTTGACCTTTTGGCTGACTAGTTTTGCTCCAAAAGCTTAGAAAATGCATAGGGTGCATGTACTCATCACTATGAATCCAAAAATGTTGACCCTTTCCTGATTAGATGCCCCTAGGAAAACCGCAGTGCCACTGAGCCAATCTTTCTAAGTCAAAAATTGCAAAATTCTTCAAAAAAGCAAAAATTCTCAAAAATTACTCAAAACTTGTGGAGAACACCACCATAAAGTATCTGGGTTAGCCAAGGAAGCTTCAGAAAGAAACCTAAGCCTATCATCCTCCTTTTTACCTTTGAGTGCTTGTTTTAGCATTGTCTTCATTTGCTTGACTCTTATGTTACAAATCTTGTTCCGAGTCCTGTAATGGCAAGCCATGTGCCAAATGATTTAATTGTCCTTGTTGGCCCTTCGTAGCAGCTTCTTCAAATGAAAATTGACCCTGTCAAGCCATGTTTCTCTATCCTCCTTAATGTCCTTTTCAATCCTTTTTTTTGTAGTCAAGGTGGTTGGGGTTTCTTCCTCTTGCATTAGTAATTTTCCTTTGTCACCTTGCCTCTTTGCTTTAAGAAGTTCCAGCTCCATGAGGACTTGTTTTTCACTTAGCTGCTTGTTCTCTTACTCAGGGTATGAAATGACATACTTAGCTCTCGCCAAGTTATCCATCAGTGCTTGGATCTATGCATCTTTTTCCCTTATGGTTATATTTTCATTTGTTGACTTATCTTGAGCCTCCAGGTCGACTATCTCAATGCCATGATGAATGTGTGGTTGTTCTAGTCCATCATGTTCCATCAAATCAAATTCCCTTTCCTTTTCATCATTGAGGTTTTCCTCCAGCATCTTTTCTTTCCCTTTATGCACCTGCTACACCTGTTGTGTTGATGAAGAAGGCAAAGCCCCTTCCACAGTTTATGGAGCAAGCATTTGCCTATGAGCTGATGAAGGAGGCAAGGCCCCTTCCACATCAGGTGGATTAAACACTTGCCTATCCACTGCAAACAACTTTCTAGCCCCTCCCTGATATGTTTTGTAGGATTCTAGATTCTCAACAACTTTAGTCTCTTTAGCCTTCTTACTTTTCTTTACATTGGCACTGCTAGAAGGCCTTTCTGCTTCTTGAGGCACCGGTGGAGGAATCTGAGGACCATTGAAGATGTCATTGGCAATAAATGTATCCCAGGAGATGTCGAGGAGGTTGAAATGATGTAGCACAATCATCTTAATCAAGGAATAATGATAAATACTATTCATTTGCTGGGGGTATGGCTTTTTCTGTACAATGTAGGCCATCTTCTCAATGTTCCTGAATAAGAAGTACGTGATGTTCATCATTTTCACTCTTGTGAAGTGCATAATAAGCTTAATATGATATATGTACAATCTAGAAAGTATGCCCTCACATGTAAAATACTTCATAATGATCCTCATCATAGGGGCATACTTGTCGTGAAGGAACTTGAAAGGAAAGATCCTCTTCTTTTCATTCCTATACCTGGATTTGATGTATGGCTCATAGTAGTGCTCATCAAAATCTTGTGCTTTATACCATTTTCCCCCCACATTCGGAATCCTTGCAGCATCAGCAATGACGGAGGAGGAAACTATAAATGTTACCCCGGCAAGAGTTACCTTGTTATCACGGAGATTGGCTACAAAAAGCCTGGTCAGCTCAGGATGATGTTGAACTCTTTGTACCTGCTCACAAAACACATAACACCCTAGATGCCTAAAACAAGAGACAGACATATGAGAAGCCTGTACCTCTCTAATGTTTGATGGTTCCTCTCTGATAATTCTACCTCCCTTATGTGGTTTTCTTTGATGTTTAGGTTCATCTCCCATGCTTTCACTGCCACTGTTTTCCTCCTCCTCATAATCTTTATCCTCTTTATCCATGTTTTTTTAATTTGAAGCTTTAGAAACCCTAGAGAAGGTAATCAAGAAGTGAGTTATGGTGAATAGGGATAGGGGAAGGGGAGAGGAGTTTGTGTGATGTAGGATGAGATATGTATGATGTGAGAGTGAGAAGGAGGGTATTTTTGTAGTAAGTATTGTTTAGTAAGTAGGGGTTTAGGGATTTTGTTTGGGAGATTAGGGTATAAGGGATAGGTGTAGGGATTTTGTTTAGGGGATTAGGGTATAGGGGATAGGTGTATTTGATAGTAGGAAATAGGGAATAGGGGTCATATTTAGCGATATGACAACAGAATGTGGGAATGAGGGATGTTGAAACAAGATGTGGGAATAAGGGATATGGTAAGCAGGGAGGGTTTTTAGACATCTTAGGGTTTGAAAATTTAAATAGCAAACAAACTTCAAAATCATGAAATGAGTGCTAGGAGGATGGTTAATGGAGTGTACTTACTTGCTTAGAGGCTTTAGGTAGCAAAAGAGTGATTTAGATGGTTGTTAGGGTAGTCTTGGTGTTTGTTAGCCCTATCAACAATGCCTTGTACAGGTGCGTAGCACTATGGTTGTATGCGCAGCACCGTGTGAAAATACACTGGAACACAAGCTCTATGCACAGTTCTCTGGTTGTATGCGCAGCGCCTCCACAATTCTGCCATGTGCGCAACGCTCTTTGCTCAATGCACAGCGCCCACGGTTTGCTTAGCCACCAATTCGCTTCAACTCCCTTCTCTCCTTCAACTCTCTTCTCTCTCTTTGTGAAATGAGTATGATGAAGTTTGAAAAATGATTTTGAAATCTTACATAGAGGGTGATTTTGATTTTTCCTTAGAAAAAACCCAATTTATAATGTTTTTGGAATTTTTACTTTGTCTTCAAATCTCTGTTTGATGTTTTTCTTTCTTTGTCTCTTTTCAGGTAGATGATGCTTTGATTAAACTGATTTATTCAATGGCTCATTTCTTGCAGCAAGGAGAAATGCATGGGTAGCTTATGGAACACTTATTACATGAAATGACTTGAATTACATAAAAAAAAAATATGAATAAACTAAAATACTTTGTTTTCATCTCAAAAACATGTTTTTGAGATGAAAATTACATCAGTGAAATAAGATCTTTGTACGATAACCATGACATACTACCAATCACTCTTTGTTTATTGGTCTTCCTCATACCTTTTTTGCCCTTTATTTACATTGAAATCATGCTTTTGACCTTGGAAATGAACCCTAAGACCTAATGGAAACATGACTGCCTTGACTCTAAAAATAACATAACTGAAACCATAACTGTCGAATGCAACATGGAGATGGGTCAACAAATGTACCTAATGGGGGAAAATTTGATTTTCTGAGAAGAAGACAACCGTCAGTGGACAATTTTGGCATGACCTGGTGGAATGATAAAAAATTTAGTATGAGACACCTAAAATGAAAATTCAAAGAGTAGATTTGATCCTAGATGGAAGTATGCATATACTGACACTAACATTGGCCTTATTAGGGATGGCAGCTCCTTGGAGGTGTCAAGAACACCGTAGAGAAAGTGCCTAGATGATTGGGCCAATATGGTCAAACAAATGAAAGACTAAAAACTTTTTGAAATTTTTGAAAAATGACTCGATACAAACTGAAAAATAACTCAAAACCGACTCTAGACTGACTCAAAAACCAACTAAAAATAGCACAAAGCATTTAAGCTTTATAGCCTTCACTTCGGGCCCCAAGCTCAAATGACATTGTACTTCAAATCTTGCAAGGAAAGCAAAATGGTATATACAATGACAGTGAAACAACTTCAGCAAGTTGCATTAGAAATAATAGTGTTTCAGGAGCCTACCATTCACTGGTCCTCCTAAACATTCTTGACCATCCATTTCCTTCAATAAAAATGCATTTTGTCCTCGATATTCTAAGATTTTATAAGGTCCTTTCCACAGATTGTCAAACTTACCATGTGTCCATTTTACTTCATTTCATGCATCCCATCACAGCACTACATCTTCCAGCTGAAACTTTTTTGCCTTGGTCTTGCGGTCATAAATTTTCTTTATCTTCTCTTGCAACCAGAAAGTATTTTGAGAAACCTCTTCCCTTGTTTGTTGAAGGTGAATCATTTGATTGATCCGGCGCTGAATATCATCTTCCTCACTGCCGAATTCTTGCAATAATCTCATGACCGAGACTGCAAGTGATGTAGGAAACATTGTATCAGTACCATAAACCAATTCAAAAGGCGACATACCTATTGATTTCTTATTGCTCACTCTGTCGGCCCACAAAGCATTGAAAAGTTTCCGATGCCAATTCTTTTTGTTTGCCTCCAACATCCTGTTAATAATGTTTACCAAGGATTTATTTGAGGACTCAACTAGTCCATTACCCAGCGGATAGTATGCAGTGGAATGACCCAATGTGATGTTGTATTTGTTGCAAAACTCAACCATTTTCTTCAACCTAAACGTTGCTGCATTATCTGTAATAATCTTGTGAGGGCAACCAAAACGAGACAAGATATTGGACTATAAAAACCAAATGATAATTGTGTCCGTAGCTTGCCTTATTGGAATGGCTTTGATCCATTTGTTGAAGTAATCGGTAGCTGTCAAAATCCATCTGTGTTGTGCTGATGATGTAGGATGAATTTCTCCTATGAAATCAAGCTCCCGCTACTGGAAAGGGCATTGACTACAACTGGCTTCAAAGGAAGAGGAAGCATCTTCCTTTTTCCCTGAAAAACTTGACATTTGTGGCAGCTCATGACTGTCTTATATAATATGAAAATAAAGATGGCTAATAATACCCTGCTCTCAAGATTTTATTAGTTGTTGTTTTCCAAAACAAGTGACCCCCACAATCTCCTCTATGAAAATCATTCATTACCTGCTGAGCTTGATTTTCAACCAAACAATTAAGAAGAACCCCTCCTGGATCTTTCCAATAGAGAGCACTATCTAAAATGCAGAATTTTGCAGACTTCAATTTTAGTGATCTGCCTTTACTTTTTGACATTCCAGGAGGAGAAGAAAGATGATGAAGAACATATACTATATCAGAATACCAAGGTGAGTTGAGAAACATCTCTGATACCTGAATGAGTGTGCCACCATCTGAGTCATCTGAGTCAAAAATTGCAAAATTCTGAGGCAAAAATTCCCATTTGAAAAATGATTTTGAAATCTTATATAGAGGGTGATTTTGATTTTTCCTTTAAAAACCCACTTTATAATGTTTTTTGGAACTTTTACTTTGTCTTCAAATCTCTGTTTAATTCTTTTCTTTCTTTGTCTCTTTTTAAGTGGATGATGCTTTGATTAAACTGATTTATTCAATGACTCATTTCTTGCAGCAAGGAGAAATGCCTAAGAACCTTATGGGAACACTTATTACATGAAATTACTTGAATTACATAAAAAAATAATATGAATCAACTAAAAAATTACATCAGTGAAATAAGATCTTTGTACGATAACCATGACTTACTACCAATCACTCTTTGTTTATTGGTCTTCCTCATACCTTTGTTGCCCTTTATTTACACTGAAACTATGCTTTTGACCTTGGAAATTAACCCTAAGACCTAATGGAAACATGACTTCCTTGAATCTAAAAATAACATAACTGAAACCATAACTGTTGAATGCAACATGGAGATGGGTCAACAAATGTACCTCATGAGGGAAAATTTGATTTTCTGAGAAGAAGACAACCATCAGTGGACCATTTTGGCATGACCTAGTGGAATGATCAAGAATTAAGTATGATACACCTAAAATGAAAATACAAAGAGCAGATTTGATCCCTAGTGGAAGTATGCATATACTGACACTAACACAGTCGAGATGTAGTGGGTGAAAAAGAGGAATTTGATTCAGCAAAAAGCATAAGCATTCATTAACGCTTAATAGGAGATCTGGTGCTAAAATAAAAATGATTAGCATTAGAATATTCATAAGATTTATTATGAGTTTATTACTTTCAAAAGTATCTATTAGACATGAATCCTTCATCCAATGGTAATATTTTGAATGATCATCTTCACAGATTTGCACATCCATGATAGGTATAGATTCAAAACCTGATTTTGATAGAAAAGACTTGCATGGAGATGAACTAACTAAAATAGAGTAGTCTATCCGGTCAAAAACCAAATCTTCAAAGATAAGGGAGTTATATCTAAAATACCACACAACTTTCAAGAGGGAATTTGCATTCAGTGAAACCATTCAAAGGAAAGAATTTTGCGAGAAAATATAGACCTGACTTATTTTAGGGATCTCACCAAAGTCACGAGAACCTAACATAACCATCAATAGAAGTTGAAGTTCCTCCACTTCCTGATGAGTCTCGAAACTTTCAAGAATTGTAGAATTGCATTTTGAAAATTCAATTAGATCATGCATGGTGTCTGGAGAGTCACTATTAATAATTTCAACTAGATCATTGTTATCCAAATGGAAGCCATCTACATCACTGATTTGATCATAATTTAGATCTTCAAACAATAGATAACTCAAGTCATAAGGTTCTTCAGATTGCACATCTAAGGATGAATAGATTGGACAAATATCATGAGTGACCTGAATTAAGGACTTCTCCTCATGCAAGACTGGAAATGATAAGGAATGGAATGGGTACTTGATAAGTTTCTTAACTTCTTCTTCATCATGGATGAACTCGCTACCTTGTGTCAATGCACAATATAACTCATTAGATAGAGTACCTTGATCACAAGTTAATGCCTTACAAAAGGTGAAACACAAGGGATAGTGAGGTGAAGAGGAAGTTCCCACAAGAACATATTCTTTGACCAAAACATATTCAAGATCTAAATCTTTCTAAATTGAAAGATCAAAAGGTGCACTTGGGAACCCATCATTGCATACAATAATGGAGTCAGAATCAACAGAATGAAGGTTGTTCAAGACTTGAGATTTATTAGAAAAATCAATTTTATTTGATTCATCACTATTATTGTTAGTTTTAAAATCAAAAAAGGATGGAAGAACATAATCTCGACACAAATGATTTTGGAAAAGAGAAGAAAGATCAAAATAATCCTCATCTTCCTGCTCCTCTACCAGTGAAGAGTGATTGCCTTACACCTGATTACTATTTGGATTTGGAAGAGTTTGATCAAGCAAATCAAGGGGCAATGGATCATGAGAAAGAGATGATAGAGGATGACAGAAATCAAAACCAAATTCAAGAGTAAATTTATGAGTTTCAATACCATCTTGAGTAATGGAAAGATTAGTCTTCACCATAGGCTTCATGAACCATTCCAAGGTTTCCTCCATTGGATCTGAATCATGTAAATTGGAAGGAGATTGAGGAGATGGATCAAGAATTTGATTTTTGGATTTCCCCACTTAGTTGTCAATGCATAAAGGCACCCCAACTAGTACTGGAAAAGGAGAAGGTCAAGGAACAAAATGAATAGTGGCTTCCTCCCCTGAAATTAGAGGTGCCCCATGATTTAAAAAAGTTGGGAGATAGGAATATTTGGGGGTTTAGATTCACAATGATTCGAAGAGATTTGAACCAAATGTTTGAACATTTGCTTAAATAAATCCCAATCCATATCTTCTTTAGGAAAATCACAACATAAGTGAAGCAATCTATTAGAAAAACCATCAACTGATACATTATAAGTTGATTGATTCTTTTATAAACATCTTGGTAATCATACCTATCAAAACTTTGATGAATCTCCTGAATAAATTGATGAAAATAATGAATAGAGACATATGGAAAGGTATGACACCATCGATTCGCATGACCTTCAAGAGTGATGAAGGATAAAATACACACAACATCTTCATCACTGATTTCATGAGATTTACAAAACCCAATAAAATCATTTATGTGCTTGGATAAAAATGTACCACCCTTTCCATCAAACCTAAAAAGGGACAAGACATGAACAATTTCCATGGAGATGGAAGTTTTTCTAGTAGATATATTGTAAAAACACTCTGAGATTATGACTTTGGAAAGAGTCATTTAAGATAGAAATATAGTTGTTACATGCCATGCCCTCTCGTAATTATGTCAAACGCTCATATTTTTCATCCCTAGTAGAGAGGAGGACTAGTGCAATCTTGGTTAACTAACAAAGGGAGAGGTGAAAATTAGGAGCCAAAATTCGGAAGGGGCATTGATATTTAATCGGGAGCCAAAATCAAATGGTAGAGTCGTGTTGAAGCCTCGAAATTCATTGCAACAAAATGGGGGATGACCAACCAGTCCGGGCCTTAAAGCAACTCCTTTTCCATTTGGAATGGTGGTTCCTGTTATCACTCTGATAATTCCTTTGAAGTAATAAGAAGGAAAAACCAAAGGTAACAACGATCCATTTTTGGGGATCAGGACGTAGCCTTCCTGATGCTCAGAGAGGGCTCTCTCTTTAAGATTTAACTTTGTTTTAGTTAAGAAGTTTTAGGCTGGCTATGATTGTTCAAGGGGTTTTGATTTGTTTGAGATTGGGTGGTGGGATCTCCTAGACAGATGGATAAATTGACGTCTTTTATACCATTGGGATATGGAGTCAACTAATAAGGAAAAAAACTGGATTAACACACTAAAGAGGATGTTCCAAGGGCAAGATCGTAGAGCGTATTTCAGATGTTTGAGACAGAGGGGTGAAAGGGTTTCACTCGGGGTGAGAGAGCAATTAAGGGTTCTCATACCCGAATAATGAATGAGGAAGGAAGGGGTAATCGAAATCAAAGGGCAGTTAAGAATCCTTTAACCTGGATTATTCATGAAATGAATCTAAACCAAAGAGCAATTAAGAATTCTTTAATTTAAATATCAGAAGAAAATATTCAAATGCTTAACTGTTAAAACAAAGTGTGATTTAAACAAGTTCTGAAATATTATTCTAGTTATATCATTTAGGTTGAAGCACATATAAGATTATGAATAACTTTGAGAAAAATGACAATAACACATGAAAATACTTGTCTGAAACTCGCTCAATACATGGATCCTTGGAACAATCTGATCTTTATTAATCAATCCAACATGTTGGCTCATCAATTGATACAATAACCTTCTTGTTCTTCTTGATCAAAAAGTCTATAGAAATGTCTAATAGAATCCACCCTACATACTTCGAATTGTGAAGTATTTATACAAAAGTTTATTAAAATATCTCAAACTAATTTGAGATTTAATCTAGGAAATAAAAATATCTTCTTGCAAGAAGATAGAGACAACTATTGAATTGTTTCATGTTGTTCCTTTTATTTTGATATTGTTGGTTGTTATGCTTTGATTTTTAGCCCTTTATGTTGCTTTGTTGTTTGATATTTCATGTTGGATGCTTCATTTACTTTATCCTTTCATATGATACACTTTGACATTGATACACTTTCATTTTGTTGATTTGTCTTCATCCTTTCACCATGCTTTTTCACTTTTACTGTACTTTAACCTTTTTACTACACATTTCTATAGTAAATCAATCAATTTCTCCCATGTTTCAACATTAGGTAATTGGATTTTTAGCATCCTCCTATATATTTCATTTGCCTCGGTGTACTTGGCAAAAGTAGGCTTATTGATAAACAAGTGTTTTACCTCATGCTGGAGGTAAAACAAGTTTTCAAATGTCTGGTAGAGTACTTTGCCTGTTGGCAATGCCTTCATTCATGATGTATTCACCTGATCCTTTGCTAGCTCTATGATTTTCCTGTTGTAATCCTCCTTAGTCATGAGCTTTTCATTTATTACTAAGGGATTGGGTAATCCCTTTTCTCTCAAAATTTGGAACTTAGCCATAAATCTATCAATGGCTACCTGCTTATTTTGACACTTGTCCTTAATGTCCTTATCTCTATCAGTGGGCCTACTAAATGAGGAGACTTCTACATTGAGCTTCCTTTCCAACATTTGAGTTTATGAAGTAGATGGCTCATGTGTTTCCTCAGATGGAGTTGTGACCTTGCTCATGTTTAACTCAGTATCAGTTATTTCTACTGAGCCTCCTGCATCTTCCTGTTCTGAAACAGGATTGAGTCTTTGCCTTTTGCTCTGGCTGGCTTCATATTGTACATTGGATGTGTCCATACCTGAACTAGAGGCTCCCTCTCTGTTCCTTTTGGGATTATTTTCCTCATTCTAAGGAGTCTACAAAATAGTAGGGGTACTCATGGTTCCTTCGTGCTCTGGTACCTGCAGGAATGAGCTTTCATCAAGTTGTCTCTCTAAATCAAACAAGGTATTTTCAACATCTACCTTTGTATTATCCTTGTCTATGAGAGTGTTTTCCAACCACTTAGATTGATTGGAATATTTTTCTCTCTGGTATGGGGTGATGAATGTAAGTGTAGAAATTTTGAATAATATGACACTTATTCACAAAGATTATCCTGATTATACACTATTTGCGGAATCATGCATAATACATAACCTCCTCTACGTTGATCATCAATTTAGCAGTATTCAGAAACATACACATGCACACATTGAAGCATCAATCGCACATATCAACACAGTATGTACCCGAGGAAAGCATAACGCTGAAAACCCCACAACTATCTGTATATTATATTGATTGAGATCATGTAACAATACACACTACAATACTAACTCCACATGTTACACAATACAACACAGATCTGAATCAATCACTGGCTCAAATCACCTCTGCTGCTTGCCTGCCTCCACTGCGTAATCCTGCATAGAGAATACAATGAGAATGAATCTCCAAACTCGTATTTCCCTTGTGTGACACTACGCAATCCTCATTGGAAACTCAATCCCACTGATTGTGCAAATCACATGCACAACTATAGTCATAACTGACAGCTGCCTTTCCCTTTCACTCATCTCTAACACTTGTCTCCACTGAACTGTCCATGCACTGAGTTAACTGATGTATTCTTCAGTTGCTTTATGAGTTAATAAT
>APFE031065549.1:0-31363 GCA_000404065.3 Pinus taeda
GCCTTGCATAAGGACACTTGGATACCACCATGGAAGAGCAGTCTTAGATTAACATTTTGTTGGAGAGTGTACCATCCTAGAGGAGGGGCACCAAGCCCTAGGAGAATCATGCTTGGAAGATGCATCTTGGGGGTTTGGATAAAACCTAGTATGACACTTGTACATCATTGTATTGTAGAGTGCCCCATGTGGGGTTGCCTTGTTGGCTACTTGTATGATTGTAATCAGTTTATGTGGCACATTTGAGAGCAATGATAATGACAACAATCT
The DNA here is from genome assembly GCA_000404065.3 of Pinus taeda. NCBI lineage: Eukaryota > Viridiplantae > Streptophyta > Pinopsida > Pinales > Pinaceae > Pinus > Pinus taeda. Next base: position 271 of record APFE031065549.1, read on the forward strand.
AAGGGGAAACCACAACATATATACCAAAAGTCATGGCGGTTATTTGGAGGATGACTAATCACTGAACACTCCAATGAACGGTCAGTGATTAACTTCTCAGCTTCACCTAATGTCCGCTGAAAGACTTTCATTGCATTCTGTTCCTGAGCTATTGTTAAAACTTAATACAGTGGGACGTATGTTCAAAAATGGGTGCTCACTTTACAATTTTGGACCAACAAATGGGAGTACCTTTTTTCCCTTTTGTTAAAGATTCCTATTAAATGTATAATACGTACTGACATAAGTGACAGAATTATTGGAACTTGTGCATTATGTTTGAGTGATCCACCGTGCTTTGAAGAGGTCATAATCATATTCCTTAGCTGATTTATGGTTTCTGTCATTCTGTGTTGTTGGTTTCAAAAAGATATTACTGAAGTCATTGTGGGCCATCTTTTAAGCTCCATAAAAATCTTTGCTGTGTCATTGCTAAGTACCATGAAAGGGAGTAGCACCTACCTTTTTTACAGTTTTTTTCCTCTGGGAAAGCCACATACCATTAGAAAATTCTATTCTGATTGGTACCAAGAACTCTTGTATATGCAAATTATGGAGCCACTGAAACTCCATGCTTTAGGTTTCGTATTGTGGGGATGTCATTAATGGCTGCTTAAACATTGATCCGATTATTTGAGAGGATTGATTTCTGCAACACAAAATTCAATGTGAATATTCATTCATCATTTTATCAGAAGTAACTTTCATTGTGCGTGATCTTAAGAGTTAAGACTGGATCCTGCTGCTGTATGTATTGGAGCAATCTTCTGTTACCCATTAAGATTAGGAATTTGCATTTCTCAAGCCTGACATGTTTGGGATTTATGCGATTGCTGGTAAGTGCAGGAAAAAGAATATTTTTAAGCTGTCCCAAGGAGAATACATCGCTCCGGAAAAGATTGAAAATGTTTATGTAAAAAGCAGTTTTGTTGCCCAGTGTTTCATTTACGGTAAGGAATAAATTTTAGTGTCTCCGATGTCTATATCATTGATTTTTCAAAAACTCTCAGATAAAGTGTGTAATAACTGGCAATTGTAATGATGACAGGTGACAGCTTGAATTCATGTCTGGTCGCAGTTGTTGCAGTCGAGCCAGATGTTTTAACTGCCTGGGCAGCCTCTGAAGGCATAAAGGTAGTTGATACAGAATCGTTTTTAACTTTTTATCTGTACAGTTGAATTCCTTTGGGCTCTTGATAACAATTGAGTTTCTCCCAATAGCATATCTCTACTATAGCGATATAGATGTAGGGTTGATTCTGTTGTTTACTGCAGTATCAAGATCTGAACCAACTATGTGCTGATCCACGAGCAAGAGCTGCTGTTTTAGCAGACATGGATGCTGTTGGACGTGATAGTAAGGTATGCTTTTTAGATACCTCTCTAATTACAGGTCTTACTAATTGGTCAGAGGTGTTGTAATGTTTGGTCTGTGATTGTCTCTAGTTAAGGGGATTTGAATTCGCAAAAGCTGTTACATTGGTTCCTGAACCGTTCAGTTTGGAGAATGGCCTTCTTACTCCAACATTTAAGGTGAGTATATTAAACAAACTTAATAGTTAATTAGTTTTTTTGTTTTTTTGGTGTGTTTATTTGGTTAAATTTATGTTATCACTGCATTTGGTGGCATGGAAAAACTTGGGCTTTCTATAAATTATATACTGAGCACCACCACCACGCTGCAGATTAAAAGGCAACAAGCAAAGGCTCATTTTGCAAAGGCTATATCAAATATGTATTCTGAGCTTGCTGTGGAGTAGCCAAATCTTCCTCAAAGGAGTGTAAATTGGGAAAATTTCCACAGGAGAAGTTGGGTCAATCAATTTTATTCATTTTCGCCTACAATAATGAATTCATTCAATCAGAACTCCAAGAGAGTAAACCCTCTTGGAAGATGGGCTTTTTGCCCATGTAATATAGTTGTATCAAGTGAAAATGACCCAATAAAAATGTATTGGCATGTTTAGTAACTTCCTTTATTCTTCTGCATTTGAAATAAGCTTCGCATTCCCTGAGGGAATAGCTTTTATTTTCAGGAACATGGTGCTGTTCTGGATATTTTTTCCCATGTATTTTCGGGTTGTTACTGCAAACGAATTTAATGTTAGAGACGGGGATGCGAACTACAGTTATCTTATTGGGCGCAGAATTTTTGAATATTTGAAGGCATCAATAAAAATGTATTGGCATATTTACTAACTTCGTGTATTCTTCTGCGTTTGCATTCGAATTAAGCCTGGCATTCCTCGGGGAATAGCTTTTTCAGGAGATATTTCCTCACGTTTTTTTAATCAGTTACTGCAAACAATTTGAATGTTAATAATAGGGATGCAAGCTACAGTTATATTATTGTGCAATTTAATTTTCATGGTGTTTTGCAGCTGTACGTTCAATACGAAAGCTTGACTCTCTGCATCAGTGTGTAAAGATTGGTGACGGAATAATTGAAAATATGCTTAATTAATTCATTCTTTGAAGATTATTTAATAGTTAATTAAAACATTCTTTGACAAAACGCCCTGAACATTCCACTGAAGTTTAGGATCACAAAGGTCGTTGTCATTGTGATGCAGTGGTTGGAGAGAATCACTGTACTGCTACACAGGTGGCGTTACCATCACTGCAAGGGAGGAGGGGAATGGAGTCACAGCCCACTTTTGAAGGCAAGTAGAAACTAAAAGGAAGAAAGAGGTACTCATTAAAATCATTCTTCATTCTTAATGTTCCCTGGTGGGATGGCTGAGTGGTTGATACAATGGGAAAATCATTCTTCATTCTTAATGTTCCCTGGTGGGATGGCTGAGTGGTTGATACAATGGGATGTTGTACCCTCCACTTGGTTTCAAATCTTTTGCTAAGCCATCAGTTCTTGGTATATTTGGCTTACAGGGTGTTGGATATACTGTTGAATATACTCTTGGTGGTAGCCGCTAGGTTTGATCTTGAGCCTCGCCCAAATTACTCCAATGAGTTACCAATTCAGCATGGTTAAAAAAATAAATAATTAAGGTGGTTCTATACTCAAGTTTGGTTCAATATATAGAATAAAGTGAAAGAAAGACATTTAACAAAAAAACAAAGTGAGATACAAAATGAAAGAAAATATGTTAAATAATGCAAAATATATGTACAATAATACTAGATCTACCAAAGCAAATATATGAAACAATATTATCAATGTATAGATTGAGTTAAGGAAGGACATTTAACCAAAAAACAAGAAACAAAGTGAAATACCAAAGGAAAGAAAATATGTTAAATAATGCAAAATATATGTAATAATACTAGATCTACCAAAGCAAATATATGAAACATTATTATCAATGTATATATTGAGTTGGCTTTTAGGCGTGAAATGCTTCCTACAATGAAAATGGTTGTAATCCAGCTTGGAGGGGGATCTAAAGGATTCGAAAGGGACCTACAAGGGAAAACCCTAGTTTCAGCGAACTAAGGTAACAAAAAGAGAGGTCCAAACCAAAGAGATAGTCAATCTAGTGATGTTACTCTTGCTTTGAGAGAGTTAGTGAAGATAATAGTTTCAGTGAGGGTAACTCTGGTTTTTGAGAGCTTGAGTGGAACAATGATGTGATTGTAATGAAAATCATTAATAAGGTTTTGACAATATTTTAGATCATATTTGGGAACCTTAACAAAGATAGAAAGAGCACTATTTATAGATGAGGAAACCACAAAGGGAATCTTGGGCATGGCAAAAAAATGTTTAGGAAATCCATGCCCTCACTATTAAATTGTACAACCCTAGATGGATTGCCAAACACAATTTGTGAAAGGGGGGATATCGTTTTGAGCTTTTCTATCCTTGTATGTGCCAACAACTAATATGAGGATATTGGGAACATCAAAAAGACAATTCTAACTAACCAGGAGGCACCAACTAAAGCACTAATGTCAAGGTTGATCCAAGGTAGGAAGAGTATGTCCATGCAATGAAACCAAAAACGAATAGAGAAGACCAAAGAGTATGTAAGAAAAGAGGTGAATGGGACCTTGTTTAGGCGCTATACATCATATGGGAAAATACATTCATACATCTAAGGCAAGGTAAGCGGGTAACCAAGGAAAGACTACAAGCGTAAATAGTTTTGTTATGTAATGATAAGAGGCCTTATGGTCATCTAAGTGAATTGAGTGTACAGATGTTTTGAGTGCAAAATTCACACACTACATATTGCTCCCCTTACTTGGAATGTTTTCTATCAAGAGAATAGCATTGAGTTGTCATGCAAAGAGAGAGTGACAAGCAGAACAAGGAAGACAAAGCACCCAAAAATAACAAACACAATGGTGCATGAAGGGGAACATATAGATTAATGGTGGAATGATTTGGTTCCCTGATTTGAATCTCTCATGTGGCAAGGCATATGACATCTTGGAGGTCCTCTTATAAATGCAGAGAACTTTGGAACTTCATGCATGCACATGATAATGTATAAAAGGAAAATAAGATCGACAAACAACCTTGCATGACAAGCAAAGAACATTGAGACATGGGAACAAACAAGATCTAACTGTTGGAACGTGCAACAAACACCAATATAAGAGAGCATTAATCTTTGAACACACAAAGCTATTAAAAGCATGACAAGGATTAGCAATAGGAGAAAGTATTTCTTGCCATAAAAAGCTTGAAATCTCAAAAGCATGATAAATGTTGGCTATGAGAAAGCCAACAATACCAAGATTAGATCATAACTTCTTGTGACAACATGGCAAGGTTAGCCACCAATAGTAAATGATAACTAAATTGTGAAATCAAGAAGGTTAAAGAATTGTGTTAGGATTAATGACCAACAATGAATGATAGGTACCCATAAAATCAACAAGCTATAAAAGCATGATATTTCTAGATGTTCGACAAAAATTAGTGCTTAGGCTACGAACCCAAGAGAAATCCAACTACTAAATATATCATCTAACATAATAATGAACATGGTCTAACTATCAGCGTAAAGTAGATAAACCATGCCTTGAAAGTAGGGGGTAAAAGGGCGTGATACTTGTAGGCTACTTTTACAAATCATTGGGGAAAAGGCTTAGATACCTCACTTTGCCATTCGATATGTGAGGATCAAATGAAAAAAACCCAAAAATATGAGTCAAACATCAACCAAGGGGGGGGGGGGGGGTGTACATGCCCTAACATAAAGGTGGAAGCAACATCCTCTCCCTTGGATGGAAAGGACACAAGAAAACATAGGAAATAAAGGTCAAGGGAAAACAACATAGGGGGAACATGAGGTACCCATAACTAGTTAGGAGGGCCATCTATACATCAACAATTATATAGGATGCAATGACCATGATCATCACTTTAGAAAGGAAATGAAAGAGGAAAACATGATAAATTACCACCAAGGCCTCTATGTGTTAAGTGGGGTGCTACCTATCACATACGTCTTATAACAACCTGTTGAAGAATCAAGGGCAATGATGTATATTAGGATTCTTCTCTACTTGATAACAATTTGTGAAGTACTTTTATAATTATCTTAGCTTGATCTTCTTCTTATTATTAGTGTGTGTTTCCTCAAACTGTTACCAAAACCATAAAGACAAGAACACAGATGTTGGCTCTCTGCCAAGGCCAAAGCCTCTCTCTCTTAGAGAGGAAAATCCTTCGATAATTTTCTCTTATTGAAGCATCTTATTGATCAATGCTAAACCCTAGACTCTTAACTAGGATGCCCTCCAAGCACAAGTCAAGTCCTTCCTCTATTCTTCACTTTAATCCTTGGCACATATACTTCCTCCTTCCGACACTTTGGTCCCTAGCACTTTGTCCTCCTCCTCTGCTGCTTGTCTAGAGATATACCTTGCTTATGTGAGCTTCTTGATGAGATATGCTTCTTCTTCTCTTAGATATGTTCTCTGCTTAAGGAGACACCCTTCCCTTAATCCAACGAGATTCTTCTTGAGATAGTTCTGCAAGTTGATGTAACTAAACAACAACCCTAATTTTGCCACGTGTAGTAGGAACTCTAGAGAATTAGGGTCATTTTTCCTTCGCTAGAGAGATAGACTTCTTCGCTTGACTTGGGAGGCCTTGTATGCCTAGTTTCTAGCCCAAACAACACTAGTTCATGCACTGTTTTGTCAATGTTGTCATACCTGTAGACTTGACCTATTTTATCTCACACGTGTCACTGTATTCTACCCTAGAAACAATCCTCTTCACTTCGGACTTCTTCCTCCTTTCTTTGCTTGTCTTGGAGACCCTTAGACTTTCCTTTTCCTTCACTTTCCTCTACTTCTACCTTCGCTGATTTCAGAGTTTGCGTGTTTGACGTTGAGAGGGAGTGGTCAATGTAATGTTCCTAAATAGGAAATTAAGTGATAAACAAAGCAAGCAAACAATCCAGCAATCAGAAATGCGAAATACACATTATGCACCCATGAAAACGCTGGAAATAGAGAATCGTTGAGCCATTTTATTAAATCATCAAGGGAAAATACAACAGTGAATGGAATGGTGCAATTGGGCTTGTCTGTAAGGACAAGTGTGACAAAACCTAGGTGAGAAAATGTTGATCTGAGGGTTGCCCAACTACTGCACTAGAATTGATCTGCGTTGCCCAGAAACTGCGTTGTCTGCTAAAAAAAAAAGATGGAATTATTGCTTCCCGTGCTCAGAAAATTATAAAACTTCAGCTCCTAGATCCTCAGCGAAAACCCACCAAAACCCAGGAAAGGTTTGGCCTAGTTTAGACTTTTGAAATTCGACCCCTAAGGAGCCCGTCCTCTGCTGAAACTGTCAAACTTGGTCTGCCTGAATGAAGTTGGGAAGGCTCTCCAAAACTCCCCCAAATCACTGGGATGAGACCTCCTATGAATTTCCTTCCTTCCCAATTGAGATTTTCGTGTTGTGGCTCTTTCCCTCAAGACCCACGTAATGCCCAGACTAGCCCTCTGCATTGTCCTCCAAGGTTGGGTTTCGAACTGCCTACTTGCTGCACCCACCTGCTATAAAAATCCTCCCAAGTGCTGACCTCCTAATGTCCTTTAACTCTCTAGATTCCTCCAGCTAGTGCTGGCCCAATGAAGCTTTGACCACAACTAGGCGTTCCCTTCTCTGCTGAACCAAATATACGCACTGTTGGATGGTGGTTGAATGTGCTGGCTGTGAATACTCCTTGGTGCTCCTCAAGATGCTATGAAACTGCCTTCCTAGGGTGGCACTCGTAGTCCCCCGAAGGTAAGGTTGAATCTCCCGCTTGAGAGATTCGTCGCTAAGCAGCGAGTTGACTCGGCTAAGCAGCGCAAGCAAACAGTCAAGTGATTTTCGATATGCAAGAATGAATGATCCCCAAATGAGGAGCTCTTCCTCCTTATGACTTCATGAGTCTCCCTTTGCCTCACGTGGGCCCCTCTAACAGCCATATGAATTCCCTTCAAGGCAATTCGAATTGCCCAATGCGTTTTCCCACGTGGATGGCTCCCACCTTCCACTAGCAAATTAATCTAGGCTCATTTCCCCTGAGTTCCTAAGTCAAAATTGCTTGGGTCCTTTTCCTTAGCAAAATTTGTACAAAATTTTGGAGAGACAAACCTGTTACAAATTCTTTTGGGAAGGGAAATGACAATCTTCCCCCCCCAAATGTTGCTTGCCCTCAAGCAACTTCAGAGCTGGGTGCTCCAAAATGTGCTCACCCTCCCAGGTGGCATCCTCATCCAATAGGTTCTTCCAGCGTACCAAGAACTCCCTGATGGTCATGTTCCTAAGCTTCCTCTCCTACCTCTCCAAAATGGTCTCAAGCTCCAAAACCAAATGGCCCTTATCATCCAACAGGGGTAACTCTACTACTGTTGTCACGTGTTGTCCCATCACCTTTTTAAGGCATGAGACATGGAATATGTTGTGAATCTTGCTCCACGGAGGCAGCTCTAGCTTGTAGGCCACCTCCCCAATTCGCTTGACTACCTGTATGGCCCATAAAAATGGGGTTGTAGCTTCTCAACTCCCTTCTGCTTCAATGTGGACTGCCTATACCACTGTAACCAGAGGTACACCAAATCCCTCTCCTCAAAATGTCTCTCGGTTTGGTGCCACTCTGCGTACACCTTTTGCTGGTTCTGCGTTGTCACTAAGTTATTCTTGAGAGCCTTAAGGATGTCTTGGATGTCTTGGATCCAATATTTGGCCTTTAGGGCTTGGTTATCTCCAAAAATAATGTCAGCAAAAGATAATGCATCATAACCATACAAGACACGGAAAGGAGTCATATCGATGGACATGTGATGGGTGGTGTTGTAGCAATACTCGCTCAAATGCAGCGACCGAATCCAAGCCCTTTGTTGCCCAGTCATGTAGTTCCTTAGGTACCCCTCCAGCCACTAATTAACTCGCTTGATCTGGCCATCTGTCTGGGGATGGTAACTTGTGTTAGGGGTGCGGTTGGTACCATCCAACATGAAGAGCTCCTGGAAGAAGCCTCCCATGAACCTGCTATCCCTGTCACTCATGTTGTTCTTATGAAGCTCGTGTAACTAGAAGATCTCCCTAGAGAACAACTATGCAACCTATGAAGCCGAATATCTGGTAGGGATGGCGAAAAAGTGGGCATACTTGGTCAACCGGTCGACCACTACATAAATGTAGTCCTTGCCCTTTACTATGGGGAGCCCCGTGATGAAGTTGATGGATATACTCTCCCATTTCCCCTCGAGGATGGGGAGCGGCTGTAATAATCATACAAGATGAATCAACACCCCTTTGTTCCTCTGACATGCCTCACACTCTTGTATGTGCCTCAACACGTACCATCTCTGTTGTCTGTCGTTGAGGTCTTGTTGCTCAATGAAGTGATGAAGACTGTTTTGATCAGTCTTCACTTGGAACCTATTACCCACCAAATATTGTCGGAACATGGCCAAGGCATGCATAATGGTCAACATCTCCTTGTCATATATAGAATATGACCTCTCATGGGGTAAGAGCTTTCGACTCTCAAAAGCAATGGGGTGCCCATCCTGAGATAGTACTGCTCCGACTCCCTCCCCGGATGCATCACACTCCACGGTGAAGCGCTGGGAGAAGTCCAAAAGTGCCAAAATTGGACAACTACTCATCACCTCCTTGAGGTGGTCAAAAGTTTCCTGTGCCCCATCTGTCCATGCGAAAGCCTCTTTCTTGGTCAAGTCTGTGAGGGGAGCTTTCAACTGTGAAAATCCCTTGACGAACTTTCAGTAATATGTGTAGATGCCCAAGAAGCCCCCCAACGCTGTCACATCTCTAGTTACTAGCCAATCACAGATAGCTCGTATCTTCTCCTCATGGACCTTCACCCCATCTCCGCCAATGATGTGCCCCAAGTAGAGGATCTCGGTCAGGACAAACTCACACTTGGACAACTTGGCATAGATCTGTTGTTCCTCCAAAATATGCAGCGCCTCCTCCAAGTGTTGGAGATGCTCCTCCCAAGTCCTGCTGTAAATTTAGATGTCGTCAAAGAAAACCAATGCAAACCTCCTCAATTGCCTTTGGAACACATGGTTCATACACAACGAAAGGTAGCCGGGGTGTTGGTCAACCCAAATGCCATGACCAGGAACTCGAAATGCCCATAATGGCACCGAAAAGCTGTCTTGGCGCTGTCCTGATCCCTCACCCTGATCTGGTGGTACCTCGAACATAGATCTATCTTAGAAAAGTACTTGGCTCCTCTAAGCTCATCCATCAACTCATCGATGCGGGGGATGGGGTACTAGTTCTTAAGTGTATTCTTGTTGAGGACCTGGTAGTCAATGCACATGCGCAAAGTTCTATCCTTCTTCACCAACACCACTAAAGAAGAAAAAGGATTGGAACTTGGCCTGATGTGGCCCAATGCCAATAGTTCCTTGATGGCCCTCTCAATCTCGTCCTTATAGGCCTTGGGATGCCTATAAGGGGTAGTGGTCATCGCTTGCACACCTGACTCTGGCTCGATTATGTGCTCGAATCCCCTATCTAGTGGCTGCCCTGGTGGGATATCTCCAAATATCACTGAGTACATATCCAACAAGATTTGTATGTCTAGAGGTGGTGGCTGGGCCTGCCCTCCAACCACTGAAACACTCAGCTCCATTGCCCATGTTATGTCCCCATGTCACAAATCTGCCTCCATCCTATGCGCTGAGATTGTCTGTGGTGGGTATGAATGCATGCCTCTAAGGACCACCGATTTTCCATCTGGGTCAGTGAACTCCATCTTTAGTGTCTTCCAATCAATAGTAACTCACCCAAGGGAGTACAGCCACTGGACACCCATCACCATGTTGGTGTTTGGCGCATCGACCACAAATAAATGGTCCGTCATAAAGTAGTTCCCCATAACTACTGTTAAAGCAGTCACATACTGAGTGCATTGCATGGTACGGTCACCTGGTACCAAGATTGAAAAGCCCTCAAACTCAGTCGTGGTGAGGCCCCTCCTTTGAACCAACTAGGCATCTATGAAGTTGTGGGGAGCCCCACTGTCAACAGGGACCGATGCTTGTTGCCCCTGTGTTGTGCCTCTAATCCTCAATGTCAGAAATTTGGGGACCTCACATAAAGAAGCAAGGACTCCCCCAAATTGGGCAAAGGATGCCCCTTCTTATAGAGGTGGTGGTGGTGGTCCCCCCTCTATTGGAATCTCACTGTCTCCCATACCACACTCCTACTCCACCTCATCCTCCTGGACATCATCTGAAAAGACCTCAATGTAATGTGCTTTGCTAGCGGTGCACTGATGGCCTGGTGTCCAGGGCTCCCGACAAGTGAAGCACAAATTCCTCCTCCTGAGGCCCTTCCATGTCTCGTCATCTAGCTGCCCTTGTCCCCAGGTGGTTCTCTGAGGTGGGGGTCTAATGTCATGCCCCTTCTGGGGAAATGGGGTACATGCAGGAAAGGGTGCTTGTGTCATGGGAATGTCCCCCTACAAATCTCTGGTGCACATAACTGCTTCCTGGAGTGTGGAGGGTCTATGTGACTTCACCAGTCCACACAAGGGCTCAAGTAAGCCCTCTATGAAGTTGTATACCCTCTGAGCATAGGATAGGTCTGACACCATCACTAAAACTCTCAGAAACTTTGAGATGTACTACTCTAGGTTTCCTGTTTGGCGAAGTTGGGTTTGCTCCCTGAAATGAGCCTCTGAATCCCTTTGGTCAAAGCGCTCCACCACTCTCCTGGTGAAATCCTAATATGAAGTCACATTGGCATGCCCCAGGGTGGCTAAGCCATGAAACCACCAGTTGTGGGCTTCCCCCTCCATGTGTAGTGTGGCCATCTTGATGGCTTCTAGCTCTGTCATCCAGTTAAGCTGAAAATATGTGTCCATCTTCTCAACCCATGCTCGAGCAGTGCACTTGGCAGTGCCATCGAATGTAGGGAAGTACATCCTCCCTATTGTCCTCTGCAACTCATAGCTCTGCATGCCCTTCACTCCATAACCCTTGCTCTTCTCATTCTACTTGAGCTTGCAGAAATCTCTGAAAGAGAGTGCTTCCCTGAAGTCTGCACCCATGGACTTCCATTCTCTAAAGTGTTCTCCCATCTGTGAAGGGTTTTCAGTCCCTGCTGGTTCAACTTGTGCCACATGCACGAAGAGGGCAGTGTGGCAATTGGCCCACTCGCTGATGGGGGTTGTGCTGCAGGTGAAAGATGATCAAATTACTGAGAGGCACCAAAATTTTCCCCAAATAAGAATCCCTTAGGGGTGGTTCTCTCTCGGTTCTGCATTTTAATCTCCTCTAGCATCTCCTTCTGCCCCATTGCTAGTTCATTCAAAGCCTTCAAGAGGTTGTCAAAAGCCATCTCCTCCCTACTCTTGGGCTCTCCCATGTCGTCCTCTGCTACTACTGCCTTCCCCCTATCCTCAGTGTTTGGAATGATCTCAAGTTCTCTTTCTTTGCTTTGATACCTCTACCTTTTGTATGTAGTATTCTACTGGTTCCCTTCTCTCATAGGAGAAACACCCCACCGCTGAGCCAAGACCTAGGCTCTGATACCACTGTAATGTTCCTAAATAGGAAATTAAGTGATAAAAAAAGAAAGCAAACAATCCAACAATCATAAATGCGAAATACACATTATACACCCATGAGACGCTGGAAATAGAGAACCGCTGAGCCATTTTATTAAATCATCAAGGGAAAATACAACATTGAACGAAATGGTGCACCTGGTTTTGTCTCTAAGGACAAGTGTGACAAAAACTAGGTGAGAAAATGTTGATTTGAGGGTTGCCCAACTATTGCACTAGCACTGATCTACACTACCCAGAAATTGCGTTGTTCGCTGGAACAAAGGCTGGAATCACTACTTCCCGTGCTCAGAAAATTATAAAACTTCAGCTCTCAAATCCTCAACAAAAATCCACCAAAACCTAGGAAGGGTTTGGCCTAGTTCAAACTTCTGAAATTCGACCCCCAAGGAGCCCGTCCTCTACTAAAACTGTCAAACTCGGCCTGCCTGAATGAAGCTGGGAAAGCTCTCCAAAACTCCCCCAAATCACTGGGATAAGACCTCCTATAAATTTCCTTCCTTTCCAACTGAGATTCTGGTGTTGCGGCTCTTTCCCTCAAGATGCACATAATGCCCACACTGGCCCTCTACGATGTCCTCCAAGTCTGGGTTTTGAATTGCCTACTTGCTGCACCCACCTGCTCCAAAAATCCTCCCATGTGTTGACCTCCTAATGCCCTTTAACTCTCTAGATTCCTCCGGCTAGTGCTGGCCTAATGAAGCTCTAGCCACAATTGCGTGTTCCCTTCTCTGCTGGCCGAGAAATATGCACTGTTGGATGGTGGTTGAATGTGTTGGCTGTGAATACTCCTTGGTGCTCCTCAAGATGCTATGAAACTGCCTTCCTAGGGTGGCACTCGTAGTCCCCCGAAGGTAAGGTTGAATCTCCCGCTTGAGAGATTCGTGGCTAAGCAGCCAGTTGACTCAGCGAAGCAACTCAAGCAAACAGTGAAGTGATTTTTGATATGCAAGAATGAATGATCCCCAAGTGAGGAGCTCTTCTCCTTATGACTTTCTGGGCCTCCCTTTGCCTCATGTGGGCCCCTGCAACAACCATACGAATTCCCTCCAAGGAAATTCGAATTGCCCAATGCATTTTCCCACGTGGGTGGCCCCCACCTTCCACTTCAAATTAATCTCGCCGAATTTCTCCGAAGTTCTTAAGTTGAAATTGCTTGGGTCCTTTTCCTTAGCAAAATTTGTACAAAATTGCGGAGAGACAAACCTGTTACAAATTCTTTTGGGAAGGGACATGACAAACAACCCCTATATATATAGAGGATTGTCCCTCCTTTAGGCCAGCATGATGGCTTTATGCCGACTTGACTGTTTCTTCATTATTTTCATCATTTAGCTTCTTTTTGAGGATGTTGCTGCATGGAGAGGACTTGCACTTGGCTTGGAGGTATTCCTTTGACCTTATACAATTTTTATACATAGTGTAACATGCCCTCTACGGGTCTTACATAAATACATTGACCTTTTGACTTCCTAGAAGCACTTAAACATGTGCTTGACCTACTTCAATGAGCAAGAAACTCTGACAAATAATATAAAAACAATTTCTCTTTTCTTGAATAAATACAAATGTCAAAATTACATTTATGAAGACCGAACCTAGTTACATTTCCTTCAACACAACCAATCATCTAAGATGAGGAAAAATAGAATAAGTATCAACAACAACAACTTAATTAACACAAGGTTGGGGGAACAAAAGGCATCTAATTCAATTAACATTTGATTGGATCTAGGGAACAAGAAATGGAACAACATGTTGAAATTTGAGTGCAAGCTAGAATTTCTAATCATGATAATTACTTGTGACTATTAAATGTGTTTTTCATTTAGCATTTAATTCATTCAATTAGGTCATCAAGCAATTATACAAGTACAATGCACAAAAAAAAGGAGAGACACCAAAAATTAGTCTAAAGGCCAGGGAAAAACCCACAAGGGGAAAACATATCAATCCTTTCCTTATAGATTCTTTTGTCAACAAGAGAAATCCAAGTCATAGACAAACTAACCAATTACCCAAGTGCTAAGTCAGCCCTCCAAAGATCTATTAAGATGTCACATGTTGGTCCTTTGATGCTACAATTCATAGAGATTAGGTGCTTCAGGAACTCACATAACGGCAGAGAAAATATGCTTCAAAGATTTGCATGACCAAAGAGAAGTAACTTCATATATCTACATAAAAGTCTCTTCAGAACTTCATATAAAAGCCCTAGACATCATTCTAGTACCATAGAAAATTCCTCCTTTTCATAGAGGTATATTGCCACAAGGAGCTCAAATATTACAAGAGTATAATGCCATAAGAAAGCTTCAATATTACAAAAGTATATGCCTTGGAAACTTGCTTTGTTTTTGAAGAAGTGCCTCAGGTAGCTCACAAATTTTCCTCCAAACAAATGAGTCAAATTAGTTCCAAATGGTAGAGGATAGATGTTAATATATAGTTGTTTCCTCATCTGAAAAGGTGCGTCTAAACGCTGAGCCGACCCGTCATCTAGAGGGCCAACTTGGCAGTTGGAGTTTAACCAAAAGGTTAAAAAAAATATTTTTCTTTTTCTTGCAAATCCTAAATAAATTATTTTTTACTCTTTACAACATCATACATTATGAAGACAGAACCTAGTTACAACTTCAACACTCCCTCTTAACTAGGGAGGTATTCATAATGAATATCATGATGTTCTCAAGTTGAAGACTTCTATAAGAAAGGATCATAAACATTAGGATAAGCATCATCATCAATATTATTATCGACATCCATCCTATAGTGAATCCCCTTCAACATTCATGTGCCCTCTTCTTCAAGAATAACTCAAAAAAAGCCAAAAATGAATAGTCCCTATTTGTGAGGAAGGTGTTCTCCATCAATCCTAGCTTCTCTTTCATAATCTTGAACTCTCCCTTTGCAAGGAATTCTATTAGAATGTCAAGGACCTGCAAATTGGTTGGAACATAATCAAGAACAATAGCTCCATTATGTACTTTATCTCTTAGGATTAAAAGCACTAGATATCAATGTGCTTGCAGTGATCATGGAACACTCGATTCTCAAATAACCTAATGCAATTAAGAGTATTAGAATACACAATAACATTCTCCAACATTTATTTGGTCAACTTTGCTATAAATTTTGTTTCAACTGAACTATGTGTAATAGTTACTAGCTTATTCTTAAACCAATAAATAATATATAATAACAAATTGAAGAATATAGTGTAAGTACTCTTTCTTGTGCTTGCATTTCCTATCCATTTTCAATATAAAAATCCATGTAACAACATATCTCCATCTCCCACTTACCTCTTTCCATAATGATTTGTTTCCTTAGGATATTTTAGCATATGTTTGGCATACTTCCAATGGATTGGTTCAAAGTACTTACTACGAAAGAAACACAAGTTCTAGTACTCAATCAATTTCCTATACAAAGATGGATGTACCAGAGATAATTAAAATTCATTAGAGAACATCAAATTTCTTGCCACAGGAGTAGCCAAGGATTTCAATCTAGCCTCTAAAATATATTTAGTGTCTCTATTGTATAATTCCCTTGCCCAATGAAGACTTCACTTGTACCCTACCTAACCTTTTAATTCAAAAATTAATGCATAGGCGAATGGCCTTCTTGTCAAATTCACTTGACAACTTCTTCTTGCACCATGAATGAGCTTCTCAAAACTACCTATAAGAATTATATCATCTACATGGAGGACTAAGAAAAGCATGTTAAGGCCCTTGGACCCCTATATTAAGGCCTTAATAAGAATTCATGTTAGGATATTTGTTATAGTAGGAGGTTAGTTAGTACCTTTCATTGTACTCTTTCATTTTGATTTTACCCTTTGTCTCACATGTGTGTGTGTTTACATACACCAAGGAGTTAATATTCATATCACCTTTGTCTCATATGTGTGTGTGTTTACATACAACAAAGAGAGTTAATATTCATATCATCAAATATTGATTTATACATTGTATTTGTTGTATAAAGAAGTTTCTCCTTGAAGTGGATTGTAATGATTTCTTTCTTATCATTTTTTAGGCACAAGGTTCTTAACATTTGGTAGTACAACTATGATTCAATAGTTTTGCTGCTTCAAACAAGTCATCTTCACATTTTTACTACAAATTTTTCTAGGACACCTCAGATTGTGAATATATCAGATATATGAGGAAACACACTTAAGTACCCTAGGAAAAAAATTCATAATATAATTTGAAAAATTGGACACATGGCACACTTTACAAGTTCAACTCTTGGGAAGAGGTCCAAAAGCAGCAAGTTTAAGGAAAGTTACCATAATTTTCACTTGGCACATCAAATTTTGTTTAAACTTGTGGTATTGTAAAAAAGACATATCACAAAAGTTATAGATTCAAGAAGGTTCAAATCTCAAATATATATCAAGGAAAAGGTTAGACATCTAAATAGTCTCTAGATTAAGGTTTTAAAGGTACGTAACTTATAAGTGGCATCACTTTGAATAGAAGATCCATTCTTTTACTGATTGAAGGTTGTGACAAAGAGGAGTATTATTATTATTTTCACACGTCTCTAAAGAAGATCCAAAATTTACTATACAAATTAAAACTCCTAAAGTTTCTTCCATGATTCTTGAAGAAATAAAATACGTTCAATACCAAGTATCCAAGTTGGAAATTTAGTTGTTGTAGATGCAAGAATTAGCTTAAAGTGATATGGATGAACATAAGGAAGAAACAGATTAGAAGATCAAATATATGGAACAAAAGATTATTTAAGATGTAAATGGGAGGCTCCTTAAAATTGATAATGTGTGTAAAGGAACTCATGAAAATAAAGGTATTATTCAAGTTGAACAACTTTCCAATAATAAGAATTGTTTAAGTGGATTTCACTTTAGTTGTGGAGATATTCATTGTTGGTTTCCTAAAAGAGTGAACCTTCCAAAATTGGAATTAAAGAAGTCTGATGCAACAAAGGCCTTTACTTGGGTGCATTAAATAGAGTAAAATTTGAATTTCATAATATTATGGATGATAAGCAAAGGGTTTACAACAACTTTGTAATTTTGAGATATAATCCTATTAATGTATTGATGAGTAGTAAAAGGAAGTCCTATTCTTATCATTATACTTGGGGTTTATTTACAGAATACTTAGAAGCAAAATATGGAAAAGATTAGGAACAAGACTACTTCATTCAATTGGCAAGGATCGAGCAGTTTATTGGTGCTGAAGATTATAATTCAAAATTTTAGGTTTTTACCACAAGGGTGGATAACATAAGTGATGAACATTTGTTGGAATCTTACATGGGTGGATTAAAAGAAGACATTGAACACGAACTTCTCATAAAACATTGGGAAAATGTTATGGAAACTCGTCATATTCAAGCCAATAATAAGGCTACACACAAGTTTGACATGGGAACATACACAAGAAGTAGACATTGTTTTCGGGTTCATAAGACAAGCCTACCTCAACCTACTTGAATATCACAAAAGGAAATGGAGGAAAGAAGAGAAAAAGTATTATGCCTTGGTTGTAACAACAATTGGGCGATAGGGCATAAATATCAAGGAAAAAATTATTCACCTTGGAAAATAATGAAGAGGAAATGGAGGCATTTACACAAAGAAGTGAGAAAAAAGTTGTCAATTTGAGTAGGAAATAAATTCATAAATTGTGCATAATATTAATTTAGATGGATGTGTTATATTTTCTCGTGCATTGGAAAGTTTTTTAACTCCTCAAACCTTGAATATTATTGGTTACATTAAGAAATAACTGGTCATAGTGCTTATTGAATCAAGTAATGCCCATACCTTCATTAATAAAAGATTAGCAAAGCACCTCAATTGCTTTGTATATTCAGTGATGAATCTATAATTTTTAGTTTCCAATGGAGGGAGTATTGATTGTGAGGGAAAATGCC
Source organism: Pinus taeda (assembly GCA_000404065.3). Classification (NCBI taxonomy): domain Eukaryota; kingdom Viridiplantae; phylum Streptophyta; class Pinopsida; order Pinales; family Pinaceae; genus Pinus; species Pinus taeda. Next base: position 18,261 of record APFE031065549.1, read on the forward strand.
AGAACATTAAAATGAATCTGGGAAAATATAATATGGAAATCTCAATGTATGTGATTCCAATTGGAGGTGTAAATGTTGTTCTAAGTATTCATGGCTAAGAACATTGGTTACGATTCCTACAAACTATAATGAATTATTCATGAGAATTTAATTGGAAAGAATTCAATATGATCTCAAAGGGTTAAATTGTGGACCTTCTCAAGTAATTATCTCTCATAGAACAGAAAGGCTCCTTAAAAAAGGGTAGAAATGGATTTTGAGGTTAAATTGTATTCTATGGAAGTTAAGTAGGAAGATGAAAATATTCTTGAGGAATTTGAAATGCACCTTGGAAAATCACTATAGGTTCTTCCAAGAAATTCCCAAATGTATACCTCCATCTAGAGATAACGAACATCAAATTGAATTAATATCTTGAAGTAATCGTAAAAAAGGCCTTATAGATATCCTCATCAGTAAAAATGGGAGATTGAGAAAATGGTACAAGACTTGTTAGATTAGAGTATTATTCAACATAGTAGGAGTTCATTTTCAGCTCCAATAGTGATGGTGAGAAACAAGATAATTCTTGGAGGATGTGTCTTGACTATAGATATCTAAATAAAATCACCATTAAGGACAAATTCCCTATCCCAAATCTTGATGAGTTATTATATGAGCTTCGTGGAGTGGCTTATTTTACAAAGCTTGATTTGAAATTAGGATACCACTAGGTTATATTAAGGAAGGAAGGATTTCCCAAAATAGCTTTTAGAACACATAAAGGGCACCATGAGTTCTTGGTCATGCCTTTTGGGTTGTCTAATTCTCCTACTTTTCAAAGCCTCATCAACAAGATTTTTTGACCCCATCTTAGAAAATTTGTGTTGGTTTTCTTTAATGATTTTCTTGTTTATAAAAGATCATGGCAAGAGCACAATAAACATGTGGATAAATTTCTACAAATGCTTTATAACAATGAATCATATGTAAAGAGATCCAAATATTCTTTTTGGAAAAAGGAAGTTGAGTATATGGGTCATCTTTTTTCAAAGGAAGGAGTTAAGGTGGATCCTTAAAAGATCCGAGCTATTACAAAATGACCTACTTCTAAGAACATCAAGAGTCTTAGAGGATTTTTGTGACTTACAATATATTATCAAACATTTGTTAAGAATCATAAATGCATTGTTGACCCACTCATATCTCTCTTGAAGGAAAAATCATTTGTAGAGAATGATGAGGCTACAATGGCATTCTCCCTCTTAAAGGATGCCATGTATTCTACACTAGTATTGGCAACCCCTGATTTTGGGAAAATATTCATAGTAGAATGTGATGAATTAGTACAAGGAATTGGAGTAGTGTTGACGCAAGAAGGGAAACCAATAGATTTTGAAAGAAAACAATTCAAGCGAAAATATTTGGTGAAATCAACATATGAAAAAGAAATGAAAGCAATTCTACATGTAATTAAAAAAATGTGACAATATCTCATTGGGAGACACTTTTAAGTCAAAATGGACCATGCTAGCGTAAAGTAATTTTGGAGCAAATATTGTCATAAGAAGAGCAATAGAATGGATAGCAAAAAATGCAATGGTTTGATTTTGAAATGACATACAAGAAGGGGAAGACAATGTGGTAGTAGATGCTCTTTCTAGAAGATAAGAAGCCTCCAATTTATATTCTATTACATCTTCTATTCTAGTGTGGCTAGAAGAAGATTTTCATGAATGGAAAAATGACCACAATACTAAACCAAAAATACAATGTATAAAGGAAGGAATGAACTCTATGGAACATGGGGAGTGAAAAGGAGATATATTTTGGTACAAGGGTAGAATATGTTTATGCCCTCAATCAAAGTCCAATAAACAAATATTAGGGGGAGTCCCATGACTCTCTGATGGCAGGACATCTAGGTTCCCTAAAACATACCAAAGTATCAAAAAACTTTCTTTAGGAAGGAATGAAAAAAATATTCAAAAGTTTGTAAGTGAATGTCAGGTTTTCCGAAGAACTAAAGGAGAGAAAATTAAATCTCTAAGGTTAATTCATCCACTACAAATACTAATAAAATATGAAAAGGGATATCAATGGAATTCATTACAAGCTTACCAAAATTTGAAGATAATGACTCCATTTTTTGGTTGTTGATAGAATCACAAAATATGCACATTATTGTGGAATTCAAAGTACATATATAGAAAGAAAAGTGGAAAAAGTGTTCATGAAGGAAATTCATAAAATACATGGTATTCCTAAGGTCATAGCAAGTGATAGAGATCCAAAATTCATAGGTAATTTTTGGGAAGAATTATATAAGATGAGTGGAACAACACTAGTGATCAATTTAACTTATCATCCACAAATAGATGATTAGACATAAATAGTTAACAAATGTTTAGAGGGTTATCTATGATGTTATTATTTAGACAAGAAATACCAATGGATGAAGTGGCTCCCTCTCATAGAGTTATAGTATGATACTACCTATTATACATCTACCAAAATGATCCCATTTGAGGCTCTTTATGGATATCCAACTCCTAGTATCTCACATTTTTTACAAGATAAGTCCGAAGTATAGGAAATAGAGTCACATATTGAGAAGAATAAAGAGACTTTGACAATTATTAAGGAAATACTTTAAATAATGCAAAAAAAGATGAAGTGGAAAGTAGATCAACATCAAAGTGAAAAATAATTTGAGGGTGATTGGGTAGTTTTGAGACTAAAACCTTATAAGAAATATACACTCGAGTAAGAGAAGAATCATAAATTGAGCTCTAAAATTTTATGGAATTTACAATATTATTCAAAACATTGGACAAGTGAAATATGAGATAGATTTCTTTCCTTCTCACATTCATAACGTTTTTCATGTATCTTTCCTAAAAATGGTTGTGGGACAAACTATGCCAATGCAAATAGAACTTCCAAAATTAGATGAAGAAGGGAAGTTGATTCCTAAACTAGAAAGAGTTATGGATCAATATTCAATATCTCTTCAAAATAGAACTATTATGGAGTACCTAACCAACTGGAAGAATATGCCTCTAGAAGAAACTACATGGGAAAATGTGCAGCTCAAGAAGAAACACCCTCAATTACAAGATTTCAGGGAAAATATTTTTTAAAAGAGGGGGGATATGTTAAGGCCCTTTAGCCCCTATTTTATTTGTTATATTAGGAGTTCAGCTAGTACCTTTCATTATACTCTCTCATTTTAATTGTTCCCTCTGTCTGTCTGTCTCTCACACACACACACACACATACACGCGCCAAGGAGAGTTAGTCTTAGGATCATCAAATCTTGTCCTATACATTGTATTCATTGTAAAATGATATTTCCCCCTGAAGTGGACTATAATTATTGGTTTCTTATCATTTTTAAGGAACAAGGTTCATAATAAAGAAAATCAACTTTATCATATAATAATAAATATTTAGATTTGATGTGGGATTGGTGAAGTACAATTTTGATTAGTACTCATCATTCCTTGAGTACCATGCATGTTGGTGCCTAAGGCCATGAAGGGATTTCTTCAACCTACAAACGTGCATTTTCCAAATGTATCTTAAAATCTCTTTATTGATTAATGCATACTTTTGCTTCAATTATAACATTCCACAAAATAATGTTGACATTCATCTAGTATAATTCCAACCAAACGTTGATGCAATAGGCACGATTACTCAAATAGAAGTATACCTTGCAACTTAAGAAAAATTTAGTCAACCCCCTATTTTAGAAAAAATCCTCTAACTATGAATTTGGCTTTGTACTTGTTCGTAGTCCAATTTATTGCATGCTTAATATTTTACCACTTGGGATCTATCACAAATTTCCATATTTATCTTGACACTATATCCCATACATCATTCTTTAGGATGGTTTTATACTCAACTATGGAACTACACCATACCTTTTCATTATCATCCTCAATGATGGAAGGCTTTGCATCAATTAATAGAGACTTCAATGTAACATAACAAGGGCTCTCCTAGGTGGACAACTCAAGTGAAAAGTAGACTTGGGAACTCCCACTTTCTCTACTTATATATTTGTCTGGGTAAGCCATCTTGACTTCATAGTTTAACATGAGGGTAATGAATTCTCTTTTTTTGAATTGGGATCTTATTAATTTGAAAGTTGAGTTTGATTTATACTATCGATAAAACATCAAATTAGCCACATTCTCACCTTCTATGATCTATGTGGGAGGATTAAGGGAACTCGAGGGCCACCCATCCTCATCAAACTTTACATCCCTACTTGTGATGTCCCTTTCTAAAACTTAGAAGCAAAAGGGGGCTGAGCCATAGCGTAGATCCCATGGACTATTGATAGAAAAAACAAGTGGGTCATCATAATAAAATAAATAATAACTAAACAAAAGAGGTGCTAAAAAGTCACTTTAGGAAAATAAATTGACCCATGGTATTCCCATGGTTTTTTGAGGAGGAAATTATTATTAAAAAGGAGGAGTTTGAAAGAGGGCATGTGAAGAACTATTAGTGAAATTGTTGAGGAGCTCAAGTAGCTTGTTGGGGGAAGTAGAAAACCTCTTTTGGTTCCCATTTTCAGTGTTGAAATATACACCCTAACTAATGGAATTTATTTTGTTCCCAATTTCAGTGTTGAAATATACACACTAACTAATGGAATTTATTTTGTTCCCAATTTCAGTGTTGAAATATACACCCTAACTAATGGAATTTATTTGGGTGGATGTAAAGCCACCCTAGGTAATTATCACTTTTTAGGATTTAGTGGCTCAAAATATTGATTTAGGAGGTAGAGTTCTTCAATCCATTGTGCATATCTATAGGTCAAATTTGTGGATTACAAGGGCCTATTTATCATATTTGTAGAGGTTGAGCTCCTTGATTTACAAGAGTTAAGCTTATTGATTTTCCTGAGATCGAATGTTATGAAACCAACTCACAAAATAGAAGAAGAGATAGATCAACAACTTCAAAATAAGCCTCTTCGAGGGGGAAACCTCCTTTACATTACACAAATGAACAATTCTTGGATGATACTGTTAGCTCTGCCATATGATGATGATTTTCTAAAGGTTGGAAGTGAGCTTGGTCCTTAGTCATGCTCAAAAGAAGCTCATGATGGTCACTTTCTCATTTCCCATTGCCCCGCTCATTCTCCCTTCATTAGTCCTAAAAAATGATTAATTCCTTTATCGGGTTCGGGTTTAATCGCTATCACAAGTCGCATCCATGCGTGTGTAAACGCTGGGCCTCTTTGGCTTCCGCCGATGCAATATTGCGATGTGATCTGATCGTAATCACATATCGCTATATGTAAAGGCCTAAAAATTACCATAAAACATTATCTGTACAACCCCGTGCGCTCATAAACCCCTCTTTAAATCACAGCCGTTGATTTTCGCCCCTCCCGATCCAACAACCCTTGTCACGCCCGACAAAGTGACTTGCACGACCATTTCCCCCCGCCGTCCAATCGCCTTCGCTAAAGATCCAACGACGGTCGCTCTCCCCGCGCCCACAAAGTAATGGAACGATAGCGCGTGTGATGCACTGAATGGAATCACGCGCCCTCACCCTTTTACCACCTAACGCCCAAAGGCGGTGTGATCGATACCTCTTACTACTTAATCCTCTGTCCTCGCCTGATAACCACCACGCGCTTTCGCTTCCCGATCACCGTTGGATTTTTCCACCTGAGATCCAACAACCCACGTTCATTCCGCTCCTACTTCCTCCGATATCTCCGCCAAGCCATCTCCACCATCTATCCTCCCGATCCGATGCCCAATCTTGCTCCTTCATTCGACTCGTCCACTCGCTATGCAGTCCACGTCCCTTGACCGTTCTGTGTGCTGAAGGACGAAGGTGACCGACCTTCTAGTACCAGTTGCAGTTGCTCCTCAACAACCATATTTAACAAACAATATGGCCAAGGAGAAAAAGGACAGAGCAGGATCATGTAACTTCATTTAGCAGTTATGGAATTTCATTGATATGAACACTCTAGCTGCCTGAGAGGACAACAGAGCACCTGAAGAGATCAAATTCATCCACTGAAACAAGCAAACACACTGAGAGACTCCATCAGGCAGTTAAATGCAGTTGGTGGTCAATTGTGACCCCTCCATACCTAAAATGGCCAAGTGCCTCCGTAATGAAACTCTATATATACCTGAAAACAAGATGTAATCAGGGTTGATGGTTGATGTTTTGATGTAAGGTGCAACTTTTGGAGACTGTAACTATTTTGACAGTTGTAGCGTCTCGTCTTCATTTTCAGCTAATACAAGCTTCTTTTGTTGTTAATTTCTCACTTTCCATTTCTCTTCTCTTCCAAGTTGTGCTTGATACGTTGTATGCTTGAACTCTTGATGTTTAGCACTAGAGTAGCTGTCATCCTATCTCCGTATTAAAATCTTATATGTATCATTGAATGAGTTATTCAGGTTTCTTTTCATCTGGTGCCAGAGAGCTGTCATCCTGTCTGTGCATTAGTAGATCAGATTTGTAGACTTCTTTACTAGTTGCAGCCGGCCATCACATGGTCTTGCGCATCTGCTGGTGTGGTCAATATTCTCCATATTCACCCAATATTAAACTGTGAGTAGTTGGTGGTCTAAAGCCTTGTAGTCTGAGGGTGTTCACGCATGTCTGGAGCGAAACAAAGTAGAAGTGGTTATCTGGCTTGGACAAGCATCATTCCTTCTATTCATCCATTTTCAACAATAAGTTGAATTTATATGTTACCAGGCATCTCTGAGCTACAACCTAGGAGAGTTTCTTGGAATCCTAACATAATTGGCGCTGTTGCCGGGGAGAGGAGATTGAAGCTCAGCTTCCCTGGGAGAACGACACAGTTCCAGCTTTGATGATAGACAAAGTCTGGACACATTTCTGGTTGTAATCATCTATCTGGAAACTCTACTGGAGGACCAACCTATTAGCGACTCCACATTATAGTTCTGGCTCAGTTTGTGAGGGATACTCGGAGAAATCCTCAGAAATCACCAGCTGACCCAGTGCCTGACCCTGAGAATATTGTCAAGCAAAGAAAAACATCACAAGCATCAGGATCAGGTAATCCTAAGCAATCTTGTGTATCTCTGCTAGAGAGGCTCGTAGCTAAGCATATTCTTGTTGAAAATATAGAGCCTAGCACTGTTAGTGAAGAAATACTCTCAGAGATTCATAAAACTCCTTGTTCTTTAATTTCCCCTTTGGATCTCAGTCAAAAGAAAACCTCCCACATAGTCCATCATATTCCTTTGTCCCTGTCATTCATTTCACAGCTCCCTACCTTTCAAACTGCCAATATCCATCCACCTACCCCAGTCATGGCAGGACCGCAAGCTCCTACTAAGATGGAAAGAATCATAGTTGCTAGGTATGGACCCCTGGTCCTACCTGTTCCTTTGAATGCCATGCCTGCAGGAGAATATCAGAAATACATGCCTAAATTCACTGGTATAGAAGGAGTAATAGCAAAAGAACACCTTGAATCTTTTTATAGTTATGTTGATAACCTTGATATCAGTGAAGATGTGTGGATGAGAGTGTTTGTCTAGAGCCTTGATGGAGAGGCTAGAAAATGGTTTAGAAAGTTGACCCCTGGGTCCATAGCAAACATTGAAGCATTAGATGATGTGTTTTTAAAGAAAGACCTGCTATAACCATATTGAGTTTGGAAACCTCAAGAGAAAAATGGGGAATCATTGTTTGATTTTAATAAAAGATTTAATTGTATGTATAACAAGATACCAGCTGAGGTAAAGCCTATCCCCACTTCTGCAAAACTCACTTATGCTAATGCATTTGACTCTGACTTTTGGCTCTTGTTGAGAGAAACAATATGTGCCACATTGGCCGAAATGCAAGATGCAGCCCTAGAGGTAGAATCTAATATCACGACTGCAGAAAAGCTCAAGGGACATGCTGACATAAGGAGGCAAAGAGGTGAAGCTTCCACCTCTTCTTCATCTTCAGCGCCCAAATTAGATAAAATGACTAACATGATAGAGCCGTTGGCTGTTGAGATATCTAAGTTGAAGGTTGAGTAGAGTTCCAGGAAGACAAGGCTGCCTATTTCATTTGCTCTTAAAAATCCAAGTTCCTTCAGAAGAGCAAACGATCAACTGCAGATCATTCAAAGAGGAAAGGAGACCAATGAAGAACAAAGAGTTAAGACTCCTTTTCAGAATGTAGTCATGGAGGAGGAACAATTCAATGAAGAGGATGAGATTCACTGCATGGAAGACAAGGGCAATGCTGCCTTTTTGACATTAGCTACCTACAAAGAATCATTACTCCAGGACCAGACCAATCAAGAATGGGACAGAGAAGCTGTTATGCAGACCGATGAATGGCAAAGATAAAATCTAAGGTCAAGAGCAAGTAATGTCAAAGAGAATCCTGCCCAAAGAGTTGTTGTCCTCACAGAGCAACAGAGCAGCAAACAGAAAGGACCAGCAGCTGATCTAGTCATCCTCAAAGCACCAGCTCAAGAGGTAAGAGGTCTTGACAAGTCCCCTTCCCCTTTCAGTTTTGAATCAGAAGTCCAGAAGTTAAAGATATCTGTGCCTCTGATAGAACTTGCAAAGAGTGAGGTATTTAGAAAATCTATCCTTGATGCCTTTGAGCTAAAAGCCTCACAAGCCTCCCACGACTATGTAAATTTGCAAGATGATAAGCTTGCAGTTGTGCTTAGCCCAATGATTGAACTCTCTGATAATAGCTCCCCATCATTTTATGTCTCCTTGACCATTCATGACAAAACCCTCCATAAATGCCTACTAGACACCAATGTTAGCCATAATCTGATGCCCAAAGCTGTCATGGAAGAGTTAGGCCTTGATATTACCAGACCTTATCATGATCTATTCTCCTTTGATTCAAGAAAGATAAAATGTCTGGGATTAATTAAAGATTTGGCTATTACCCTAACTCAGCTCCCCATGAAGAGCATGATGATGGATATTGTGGTGGCAGATGTTCCCCCTAAGTTTGGTATGCTACTTTCTGGAGGGTGGATTAAGAGGCTGGGTGGAACATTGCAAAAGGATTTATCTTATGCCACTGTCCTAGTTTTTGGAGGGGAAAGCAGGAGATTGTACAGAGAAGCATAACTAGCCTACATCATCAGTGATGAAAAGAACCCTACCAATCATCCCATATTTGCTATGGACACTGATTTTGGAGCATTATTCTCCAAATTGAAGAATCCCAGAAGTTCTTGTTGCAGCTCAAGAAACAAATAGTCCAGGCCATGGAAGAACAAGGAAGTCAGGTTTGGGAGATGTTCTTTGATGGAGCATGTTCAAGGGAGACTGCAGGAGCAGGGGTGGTGCTGATATCTCCAAAACAACAAAGCACAGATCTGTCTTTCAAACTGACTTTTCAAGTTACCAACAATATAACAGAAAATGAGGCTCTGATATTGGGCCTTAACATAGCTAAAGACAGAGGAATCAGAAAGTTAAAGGTGTTTGGATATGCTGATCTCATCATTCAGCAAGTGAACAAAAGGTTTCAAGCAAAGCACCCAAGGTTGAAAGCATATAGAGATGAGGTACAAAGACTCAAATATTCTTTTGATAGTTTTTGTATCTCATATATCCCTAGAGTAAAAAATCAGCTCGCTGGTTCCCTGGCTATGTCTACTAGTATGTTCATCCCTCCCATGCCTCCCAGACTAGTTTATGAAGTTCAAATAAAATATAGACCATCCTTGCCTTATAATGTCCAACATTGGAAATTTTTTGAGGATGATGATGAAGTAAATAGGTTTTTGCAAGTCATTGATGAATTCTCTGAAATTCAAATTGATCAAGAGAATGAAGCCTTGGAGGAAAGTCCCTAGCGAAAGCTTAGAAACAAAATTGGTAAAGACAACATTGTGCAACTGCCTAGCAATCATATACTTAGAGGACTAGTGCCACTAGAGACGCTTTTTGACCAAAATGATGTGCCTTATAAAGCTCCCCAAAAAGAAGATCAATCTGCAGTTCATAAGCATAATATAGGGAGTCCAAAGCATCCAAGATATATAAATCTATCCACCCATCTATCTGCTGCCCAAAGTTCTGAGTATTGTAATTTAATGAAGTAGTTTGCTGATGTTTTTGCCTAGGAATATAGTGACCTGAAGACTTATGACAAAAAGATCATCCAACATAGGATTCCCTTAGAGAAAGACACCATCCCTTTTAAGCAGAAACTGAGGCCCATAAATCCTTTGCTCCTCCCTCTGATCGAAAAAGAAATCAAGAAGTTGTTGGCTGCTAAAATCATAGTCCCCCTGAGATATTCAAAGTGGGTAGCCAATTTGGTTTTGGTAAGGAAGAAGAGTGGAGAAATTAGGCTCTGTGTTGATTTCAGAAACCTAAACAAGTGTTCCAAAAAGGATAATTATCCTTTGCCTAAGATGGAGCATTTGCTGCAGAAGGTCTCAGGAGCCAAAGTGATGTCTTTCTTGGATGGATTGGGTATAACCAGGTTGTTGTACATCCAGACGACCAAGAAAAGACTGCATTCACCACTCTATGGGGCACTTTTATGTATTCCAAGATGCCTTTTGGGTCGATGAATGCTGGAGCCACCTTTCAGAGAGCTATGGATATAGCATTTGTAGGAGAGAAGGATAAGTTTGTCCTTATCTACCTGGATGATATAACAATATACTCCAGCAGCCATCAAGACCATTTGCAACATTTGAAGAAAGTGTTTCTGAAGTGCAGAAGGTTTGGGATTTCGGTCAATCCTAAAAAGTCACAGTTTGCTTTAGAAGAGGGCAAGTTGTTAGGACACATTGTTTTTGTTGCAGGTGTCAAAATTGACCCAGAAAGAGTGAAAGCAATACAGACCTTGTTTGTCCCAAGATCAAAAAATGATATCCAATCCTTTCTGGGTAAAATAAACTTTGTGAGGAGGTTTATCCCTAATTTTGCAGAACTTGTAAAACACATCACCTCCATGTTGAAAAAGGGATCAGAAATCAAATGGACTGATGCAGCAAAAAGATCATTTGACGCCATCAAAAGGGCTATTATGGAAGCTCCTACTTTAATAAGCCCAAACTACAGCAAGGAGTTCCATATATTTTCATTTGCTTCGGGTGACACCCTTGCAACAGTTTTATTGCAAGCAGATGATGAAGGTTCAGAGCATCCAGTGGGTGACACCCTTGCAGCAGTTTTATTGTAAGAAGATGATGAAGGTTCAGAGCATCCAGTGGCATTCTTCAGCAAAACCTTAAGGGATGCTGAGCTGAGGTATGATATCATTGAAAAACAGGCATATGCTCTTATCAAATCTTTGAAAGCTTTCGGAATATACTTTCTGCATTCCAAGGTAATTGCATACGTGCCCTCCACTTTAGTAAAAGATGTCCTAATGCAGCCAGATGTTGATGGAAGAAGGGCTAAATAGATTGCAAAGCTTATTGAATTCAACATAGGATTTAAGCCCACCAAGCTTGTCAGAGGTTAGGGCCTTGATAGATTATTGGCTGAAGAAAATTGCAGAATGTTGGACATGAATTTGATAAGCACGAATTCAGAGGATGGTCAGACAGAAGAAGAAATAGTTGAACCAGGACAAAACTAGTCATTGATAGAAAATCTAGCTTCTTGTGAATGGTACTCTTCAATAGCACAATTCTTGTCGAAGCTAGAAGTTCCTCCAGGCCTTAGTTCAAGCCAAGCAGAACTATCAAACTTAGGGCCTTAAAGTTGTAAATATGTTGTTTTATCAATTTTAGTATAGGCCAAATTAGACTCCATGCCCAATGGAACACAAGGAAATTTTTGCTGATCTGGTTTTTGAAGGAAAGGCAACGGTCTGCAGTTCTTGAGACTTCACAGGGAGGATCTCATCCCCAGAAGGAGCCAGTGTTAGCTCTGCCATATGATGATGATTTTCTAAAGGTTGGAAGTGAGCTTGGTCCTTGGTCATGCTCAAAAGAAGCTCATGACGGTCACTTTCTCATTTCCCATTGCCCCGCTCATTCTCCCTTCATCAGTCCTAAAAAACGATTAATTCCTTTATCGGGTCTGGGTTTAATCGCTATCGCAAGTCGCATCCATGTGTGTGTAAAGGCTGTGTGTTATGAAACCAGCTCAAGAAAAGATAGAAAAGATAGATCAATGCCTTAGAATTCAGCCTCTTCGAGGGGGCAACCTCCTTTATCTTAGCTTCTGTTAGCTTTTGTGAGGCTGACATTTTTTGCACTTGGTCTTGTAATTTTGATATATCATGTAGCATTTCTTCCTCTTCTTCATGAGTCATGCTAGAGATTTCAGGTTCCTTACTAGGTGTTTGCATTTTATTTCCTCGATGCATTAGTTACCGATAATAATGCTCTACTAGCCCTTTGAATTCCTTCAAAATAAATTTTCAAACCAATTTTAAGCAAAAATTTAAAAAAATCTACACACCTTTTTTTTCTTTGTAGGAGCTCAATATTTCCTTTGTTGTATCTCTGTACTTTCAGAACATCTAGTTCTGAAATTACAACCTGTGGTAGCCCTCTGTGTCCTCTTTCCAATGCCACCAGTCTGACCCCAATTGGATTCTCCAATGAAGAGTTATGCCAAATCTGGCACATTGCCCTAATTATAGACCTTTTCAGAAGAGTGAACTTGTATGAAGTGCCACATGTCACTGTTTTGACCTTTGCCTCTGAAAAATATATACAAGAAACTACAGTGTGTCCTCTTTCTGTACCTTCTTACGAAATTTCAATCTGATGCTCAGAGAGAAAGTTATGACGATTTTCCCCAGGTCACTTGTTTTGAATGTAATTCAGGAGTTTGCAAAAGGAACAACTTCCTCAGATCATATCTCCGAAAATATAGTGCAAAAAGCTCTGAAATTCAGATCCGAGATTCAGCGCGATGTCTTCTCAAATGGGTTTTTTTTCGACTTCTGAAACGTCACAGAAAAAAAGTTATAGCGAAAATACCACAATGACCTGTTTAGAGCAGCAAAACCCTAGAATCCAAAGCTCTGATACCAAATGTTATGAAACCAGCTCAAGAAAAGATAGATCAACGCCTTAGAATTTAGTCTCTTCGAGGGGGCAACCTCCTTTACATTACATAAATGAACAATTC
>APFE031065558.1:11514-35095 GCA_000404065.3 Pinus taeda
CTCAAAATCAGGGAATACCACACTCCAACTAGAATGAGGGAGGCCTTGGCACGAGTGCCTCTCTACAAAAAGTCTATGCAGAATCTTCAGGCTAGATGGATAGGCCTCAAGTTAAGTCCACCTTTGCTTTTGGGGTTGTTAGAAGGATGCACAGAAGAAGAAGAGCATAAGCAGTGGGAAGAGGTGGAAAGGAAGGCCGGATTCTATGACAGTGAAGAGGATACTACTTCAGAAGCTTGCGATGTGAGGGAGGTGATCAAAGCAATTATGGACGAGGAGCTGGACTAGTTGCTTAGAGGATGAGCAACCCATTTAGCAGGGGGTGATGATGAGCCCCAAATTGGGTAACTTATTGGGCTAATTTTGCCTAATTATCCTTGTTCAATCCTCCATTTTTCATAGATTATGCATTATCTTTTAGTATGTTTATGTCATTTGTACGAATAAGGGTGGTAACTCTACCTAGGTGGCTAACACGTGCTTATTTCAAGTTTTTTGGACACATGTTGGAGCAAAGCTGAACAATCATGGGCTAGGTGACAACCAAGCTTGAGGTGAGGATTCATAGGGGGGTTGTCTCTGACATTAAATAGCCTTTCCTTGGGATCTCCACCCTCAACTCCGAGCTCACAGGCCACCAAACGGATTTTGAAGGCAGCCAAGCAGATTTTGGAAAAGGGACTGTCTACTAACAGTTGGAACATCCGAGTCCCTTGAATCTAGGAGGCCTGCTAGGGCCCTCGAGATGTATAAATAAGAAGGCCTCAGCCTTCGTAGTTTACTTTTGAAATCATTGAATTTTTTGCACTACAGTGCTGTCACTTTCAGCGCGTTTTCTTGTAGCCATTTTGGCATAACTTTTGATTGATGACTATTTTTTGATAATGATAAGCAGTCCTATTTTATATCAGCTCTGATTTCTCTATAGGAGCCATAGCTCTCAGGGTTGGGCCCAACCTGAGAGCCAGGGGCCTCCTTCATGCACTGTTATCTTTCCTTTATGCATCGTTGTTTTTTTCTTTTATGCATTTGCAAACGTATTTATGTTAGGCAGATTAAATTGTGTTGATTAGCTAGGTCACTGTTTATGGTTAGAAATGCTTCAAATGTTTAGAATAGGTTGGTAGGATAATAACAGGGAAAAAGCTCCAGAAAAAGGGCCAACAAACACCTTTGGTTTCACCTCTTCCTCATTGGATCAGGGGCTGGAATTGAAGTAACTTGTTGTCCCAAACAAAAGCACTATTTTTGCTTTGCCATGCAATCACTAGTGTACTGTTTTCATTTGCAGAAGTTGGTTACATGTTCAGATTCTTTGAAATGTTTCATTGCATAGTTGATATATATGGTTCCCTTTCAAATAAAGCTGTTGTTCATTCACTTTATTGTTAGCCAGATTAGATTAACTAGGACTTTGATTAATTGCAAGCCTTTAATGGTTCAGTTGAAAGTACGCGGTGTAGAGCATCTCTACCGCTTTTCATCCACCCAAGCTTCATCAAAGCCATCTGTTCCATCTCTTAACTAGGTTCCTCATCTCACATTTGTCCTCTTGCCCACGTAACCCTACCTTTTTGTGCAACCATTGTTTCAACCTTCTTTAAGCCAATTCAACCATCTACACCTTCTCACCACTCCATCCACCAGTCCCTGGGCCACTTCAGACCCCTATCCTACCTCCATATCCATTCCTTCATCTTCCCTCACACATCCATCCTCCAAAATCCCATTTCTAAACATCCTGTAGAAATTTCTGAACATCATGTAGAAATTCCTGAACATCCTCTAGAACCCATGTAGAAGCTCACAAATGAGGTTTCTTGGTAGCCAAACTTTGTGAAACTCTCTGGAAGGGTGTTAGGGACTCCTTAGACCCTCTCTGAACCTTCTCGACCTCTTCCAAGCATTTATCCTCATTGAGCCACCCGTGCACAGTCAAGAACAGTGAAAGCATATGCATGATGAAACTGACAACTTAATAAAAAATACAAATAGATGTTTTCTTCAGATAGAGGTAGTTTAGACACATGTATTTTACCTTCATAGAAGTAATGGCATCTTTTTCAGTAGTTTGCATTATCTTATTTGCGTCAGTAGGACTAGCTAGTAGAATTAGGGTTTGCGCTTTCCTTCAGTTTTTCAATCTCTTTTCACAAATAGATTAGCTTCCTTCGAGACTAGCTTCCATCCATAAGTTAACAAGCTTCTTCTCAAAGCTCATAGAAGTTGGCTTGAGCCCCTAGCGAACTTGTGCCAACTGACCAAGTGACAGCTGCGGCAAGAGCTAGTGCTTGTGCATACATCACCGTCGCTTCCAAGTTTGTTACGAACTACCGGGTTGATAAAAGTAAAGAAGGGAGTCCCAGGAGTTGCAGCATTATTGCTGCAATACTGGAGCTCACCATCTTCAATATTATTTTTATTATATATAAGTTCATCTCGAAGTTAACTCATAAAAAAAAAACCTAAAATTGAATGCTCCTCTTTAAAATACATTATAGTTAATGGGTTTGTCCAAACTATTTGAAAACTTCTTAAAATGATTTGACATAATTTATACAATATTTGAAAATATAGTTTTCTCTATTTTAATGATTTTTTCCCTTAACTAGATATTTCTCTCTTCTTGATGGGGTTTTCCCCTTAACAACCTCTCTATTTTGATGGTTTTCCCCTTAACAACCTCACTATGAGATTTTTGATGATAATAATGATTGTATATTTTAATTACTTTACCCTGATACCCAAAATAAAAAATTATTGCCAGTGCCAAGTGTAGTCTTCCCGCTAAATGATTTGCACGAGCCACCAAGGATTGGGCATTGGACATTGTGTTATGGTGCGATCTATGCCTTTGAATGCACCTTGGATTAATTCGGAGTTCAGCAATCAAGTATGCCCCCTCCTTTTCACTCATCGTTTGTCCCCTCCTTTTCACTCATCGTTCCTGCCTGCGTTGGATTCATGAGCAAGTTGGCTATTACTGTCCTGGTTAAAGTTTACAAATAGTTCCCCATCACTCGATTATAAAGTTAACCAACACCCAGTTATAACTTGTCAATCTTGCCATACGCATGTATCCTAAAGCCATTTTCAAGGAGATGGAGAATGGGAGATATAAAGAGAATGAGAATGGGATAAATGAAGAGAATGAAGGGATTGACTTTCTAATCTCTGTTTCACTAGAGTGCCCCCATTAACTATCAATTGTAGGAGTTATTAGGTTGATTATCACTTGTATCTGTCAGTGATAGTGGAAGGACCAACCAACACTATTAGCAACCAAATAAGTGAAGTAATTCTAGGGTTGTTTACTATTAATTCCCATAAAGTCAAGAGCACATACCACTCATGAGACTTTGGCTAAGGAAAATGGAAATAAATGAAAACATAGATAAATGAAAGCAATAGAAAAGATGGAAAACAAGTAACAACAAATTATGTCCATAGAAATTTTGACCAGAGAGAGTCTAAATAAAGATGATAATAATAAAGGAAAAATAAAACAAAGAAAAAATAAAGAAACCTTTTGTTTAGTATTTTTGTGAATTTTTATTTTAGTTTTATTTACATATAAAATGTGTTTGGGGAAAAGATGAAAGATGGAACTTGCCATAAAGAAATGAATTCTTAGCACTACATGCAAAATTCATAATGTCGAGGAAAACATGTAGGGAATGCTAGTTCTTGCAATGCTACTAGGTGTAATTGGAAGGCATACCAAGATTCATAAGTATTGGTTACTACTTTGAGAACATGCCAAATTTTCAAATCAACAGTGTATTTGAAGTCAAAAACTGCAAACGCTTACGCACATCAAGGGTTGGTTGGAGGTGAAGTTTCAATGGAAGTTTCAGGCATGTGTTTTGATTTGACAAAGGATCATGACAATCAAAGATAACAAGGTTCAAGAGTAGTCATCATAAACTAGATTTGTTATCCCTTCAATATCCCGAGAGTCATCACCATTTATGTAATGATTTTGAAGCTAAAATGTTGGGTTGCAGAATATGGAAAATACTTTGAACTCATTTTCATCATCAAGAGAGATGGACCAAAGCTATCAATCTCAAGTTCCTTTTGCTTATTTTGACAAACAAATGATGAGTAATAGCCTTTTCAAAGTCATAAGCTTGGACAAAATTTTAGAGAAAGAAACTCACCATACATATCAAGACTCCCCTTTTCATTAATGATATAATCATGAAATACCTCATAATCAAGAAAAGTAATGGCTTAAGTAATAGTTCCTATGCCTTCATGAATAATTTTCCAGTCATCATGACAGGAGTACAAGTGGAATGATCAAGTCTGACGAGGAATCTATAGTGATCCTCATAATCAATTTGTTCACTAGGATACATGACCAAGTGTAAATATTAGCAAGAATATAATGCACATAAAGATAAAAAATTAAAAAATAAAAATAAAACAAGGAATAATCTGCTTAGTGGAGTCACTAGATTATGTTGACGCATAAAAGGTAATCACATAATTGACATATTGAACCTTTTGTGAGGCCAAGTTAGAGAGAGGTGGGAATGATCAACCAAGCTTACAACCCTTGAAATGAATCAAGTTTATGATGAAGAGTCATGCAACTTAATCATTTAGCTTTGTTTGTGAGTGAGACAAGTCTACAATGAAGAGTCATGCAACTCTGGTAAGAAACTATGAAAATTAATAAAGTCCATGATGAATGTTCATGCAATCTAATCATCTCATGATCAATGGAAATCATCTTTCATGCATCAAAGAATGTGTGTTAAGTGGTATGAATATACATGTGTCATTTCACATGTATTAAATCATCAACCTCACATAATATAAATGTCTTTACCCTTCTTTGTGCCTTTGTGTACAATATGAGATAAGCAACATGGAATGTAACAAAAATACACCATTTGAAACTCAACTTCTATACATGTTATTTTGGAGTTTCACTTCAGAACTTATGAATGGCAAAGTTTCCCTAAAAGATGAAAGTAAGCTTATCTTAATTTGTAAAGCAACTAAAAAAAATGAATATAAAATTCACTTATACTGTCTTCCAAATTTTGAATGAAATTCATTAATTTAAATAGAAACAACAATAAATTGCATATCGTGACATTCAATCTTAATTAATAAAAGTTGAAGCAATGAAATAACTCCTCTTTAATTTTAACCACATGAGACCTGATGCACGAATTAGATCATCCATAACCCCTACTAGACGAGGTTATGTCATATTTACATTGTGTAAAATGTAGCAAAATGTATTAACAAATACTCAATACTCAAGGAACATGATATACTAAAATGACTCTCTTTCTCTAATTTCAGCCTATATCATTATGTAATTATGTTTACAAGATAGCATTTAAATCCCTTGCTAACATAATTTAGAATATTTTATCACCTCATATCTCTTTGGAGAAGTTTGGTTTCTTGTCTAATAAGCGGATCCAAGATGCCATTGCAATTGCACAAGAGTGCATTCATTCGATTAAGATGAAGAAACTAAAAACATGTCTCATAAAGTTTGACCTCTGAAGGGCTTTTGACTATGTGGACTGGGAATTCCTCACACTGATTTTATATAAGATTGGCTTCAAGCGTAGACACGTTCAACGGATTTTGGCTTGCATACATTTGTGTCTATGGTTGTCCTCATTAATGCTGCTCCTTCCCAATTCTTCAAAACTCATGTAGGCCTCAGACAAGGATGTGCGTTATCGCCTCTTTTGTTTATATTCTTCAAAACTCATGTAAGCCTCAGACAAGGATGTGCGTTATCGCCTCTTTTGTTTATATTAGTAATGGAAGCACTTAATAGAGATATCAAGGATAAGGTCGATGCAAGGGCCATCGTGGCGTGCAAACTTGCTAGAGGTTGTAACATAACCCACCTAATGTTTGTGGATGATGTATTGTGCGCTGGAGAAGCCAAACTCTCTGTGTGGGTAGCTTTAGCTTTTCATAATATTTTTGGAGACTTCAGCAAAGCTTCTGGTCTCATAACTAACAAAGAAAAAACAAAGCTGATTTCCGACTCATTTGATTCCTCGGTGATGACTGAAGTTGCTGATATGTTTGGAGTCAAAATCATACACATGTCTGGGGGTTTCAAATATTTTGGTTGCAGATTAAAGCCTAACAAGTATTCCATTTCGCATTGCGATTGGCTTATTTCTGAATTCAACAAAAAATTGTCTAGCTAGGATAAGAGATGGCTCTCCTTGGGTGGAAGAGTGATAATGATTAAGGCTGTCCTGATATGCATTTCTGTTTATTGGATGCACCTCTTCCATATTCCTCAATCTATCATCAACAAAATTGACTCCATCATTGCCAAGTTTCTTTGGTCTGGAGTGAGTGCTGCGCGGAAGTATCATCTTACGGCATGTAGAATATTGCGAAGTCTGTCATGAAAGGTGGATGGGGTATCATTGATTCCCACAGTTTTAATTTCGCTCTACTCGTGGAAAACATATGGAGGCTTTTCTCCGTGAAGGGGCCTTTGCAAAAGATCATGTTCGAGAAATATATCAAGCAGACAAGATTGGAGAACTGGATTGTTGCGGGGGTCCCTTCGGCAGACAACCATTCAAAAATCTGGAGCAGTCTCCGACTAGCCATCCCCTGGCTGTGCAACAATTTGAGTTGGAGGGTGGATAATGGACTCTACGTAAAAGCAGGACTAGACGCCATCAAAGCCCTCAATGGCTACCACTTTCTCCCTTTCACAATCAGCAATGACCTTAACACAAAGGGGCTAGACACTCTTGCTAAAATTTGGGAGTGGCCGTGACTGTGTGTGGATGCCAATTCCTGGCCTCATGCCTGGCAGATCATACTTTCGAAGGAATTGGTGGCTGAATGGGAAAGGTATCGTAGCATGCTCTACATGGCTGACATAAACATATCACAACGGGTTGATGTACTGGTGTGGTGTAGACACCACGGGAATAACCGGATTTCAGTCAAGGAAACATATGAACATTATAACATATTACCTACCCTTCCCAAATACTACCCTTCTCTAACATTACCTCTATGTTCTGGAAGTGGGATGCCCCGTTGAAGATAAAGTGCTTCTCGTGGCTTGCAATTCATAACCGCATACTAACTTGGGGCAATCTTCTTAGAAGAGGCTTCATTGGTCTTGGATGGCGCTGCATGTGTAGACAATACTCCGAGGACTGCCTCCACCTGCTTATTCGTTGCCCCTTTGTTGTTGAGATTTGGGCCGGGGTTGCCACAATTTTGGGTGTCCCACCGATCAACGATGCACCCTCTATTCTCGAATGTTTTCGATTATGGAACTTCAGATCTAAAGCTCATAGAATTCTTCCCCTCTATGTACTTTGAGCGATCTGGTGTGCTAGGAATGCTCTGATTTTCGAAGGCATTCGGCTAGCGACATTGACCGATGCCATGGACAATTGTTGCTTATTTCATGGAAATTGGACCCTGGACTCCGAAGCACTCTCTTCAGACTGTCTTATATGTCGATCTGATTGGCATCTACCCTATCTGCGTCTTTGATGGTACCTCCTCTGAAGGGACTTGTGGATGCGGTTTCTGGCTTCATTTAGACCCTGTTGTCCGATATCATTTCTCATGGCACGGTGGTTGGGGGACAATTACAGCGCTGAGTTGATCGTGTTGTGGGGGCTCTCGGGGCTCTCAAGTGCTCTTCTTGGCTGGGCATTGACAATCTTCTTATATCCGGGGACTCCCTAGTCTTAATCAACTGGATTCAGTGTCACTGTTCTCTTGAGGTTCATGCTCTTTGCAATTAGATTGAGTTGACTCAGAATATCCACCCCTCTTTCTCTGATGTCTCCTTCTGCCATGTTTTGCTCATTTCGGGAGCAAAACAGGGAAGCTGATGCACTCTCCAACGCTGGCCTCTGCCTCTGCCCAGGCTATATGTTCTTTGAAAAATTCTCAGTTGACCGGGGTTATGGTCTGGGTTTCTTTGAATTTTAACTTCCATCTCTGCTGCGGATTTTTGGTCACTGTTTTTTTGCTGAATCTTGTTTGGGTGGGGATCCCTGCAACTCCCCTGTATTTTCTGTTCTGTTTTCTTGTTCTTCCTATCCGATTACTCTGTCATAAGTGCAATTGTGTTTGTTTTTCGAATGATCATGACTTAATAAAGACTTGTGTTATGTAACTTTCTCTATATAATAGAATGAAAGTCTGTTTTTTTCTTCTGATATACTAAAATGACTTTCATTAGAAATTTGAATCGAGAAAATCGTCACAGGTTATGAATGAAAAACGACCAATCATAAAGTTGTCGACCAATCTGGTCACAAAATTTTTGCATATCTATCACCCCCTTGAAGTGATTGCGGATAAATTTATTTATCTGCTTTTATTCATCTATGTGATAGAACCAGAAACCTAAGCCAATTTTATCACAATAAAATACAAATTTATTTTTTCCCTGCATGCGGTGAAATTTTCACCTCGTAGGAAATGAAAATAAACTTTAAAATCATGAACAGAAGATGACGCACATAACCTTTTGGATCTTAAATTTGTATTTATTTATTTTCTGTATATTTTAATGCAAGAACAAACTCTGCAATTACATAATCAAGATTCAAAAACTTCTGTAATTGCATTTTAAGAAATTTCTGCGAGTCGTGAAATGAAAGAAAACAAAACGTAACACCACTAACAATGAAAGCCACTTAGTTAGGATTAATTTTTTTAATTTTCTGATTGTTATCTGGTGAAACAAAGAATGAGAGGGGATAAACGTAGAAAGCATAAGAGTGTAGTGAGCTAATAAAAAACTAAAGTAACACAATGAATGGACTACTAAAAAAAAATATCAAACTATCGAAGAAGGCTGCAAAAAAAATGAAGAATTAAAGCAGAAATGGAGTTCATTGTTTTTAATATTTTAAATATAATTTTTATAACATTTGTAAAGCCAATAAAAGAAGTAAAGCTCAACAACAAAAACCAGAAATGAAAACTCATCTTCTAATACATAGAATGGACCATAATCAGTACAGTTTATTGATAAAAGATGCTTTATCCAGTATTCATCTGACAAATCATGCCATCTTTCAGGCTTGTGCAAAATCTTGGACCAAGATTGTTTCGAGCCCATCTCCAGGTTTTTGGAGACCGTACAAAGATCAATGGGGGTGCTCTGGTATATGTATGCCTCTGTCAGAAAATCTGCAAAGTAGCATCTGGCTTGGATTTAAACAAGGTAGTATCTGTCTTAGATCTAAACAACAAATCACCAACAAAAGCTGCATAAGACAATGTATACCACAAGAACACCAAATATGAGTTTGAGACCCAATGTCGGTGACACTCTTGAAGCACACCCTGCTATCAACATATGCCTATTTAGTCCGTATAGAAACACTAAATGAAAAGTGATAACTAAACTCTACCTAGCATACCACTGTGGAAAAAATTGGAACCCCCATCTATGCTGCCATGACAGTTGCGTTAGGCTACATTAGCATGTGAATCCAAAAGACTACATGTATTAACGGGATTACTTATGGAAGTTGATAAGCTTAATATAATTACTACTAAAGCTGTAGGTCAAATGCGAATCTACAACATTATCAGCATCAAAGAATTACATGAAATAAAAATAAGAATATAATTAAATTTGTTTAAATGAGGTGCAGACTAATTAGTTTCAGTGGAATTTAGTTTTTATTAGATTTCACCGTTCAAATCTCATGGGTAAAAATTGAGAATGGAGTTCCAACCTTGAATATGAGTCTAGTGTTTCAAGCCTCAGATCAATCTTATCATTCTCATATGCATGGACAACGAGAATGTTGTGAGTAAAATCTTCTGTTCACTCAGCCATTGTGACTCCTGCAGTTATCTATTTCACTGATGATGTGAATGCTGTTGCAACGGAGATTTTCATTCCACCATACCCTTTCATATTGGCACCTTGAATATCACCAAAATTCATGCAGCATTAATCCATTGGTGTTGAACTGCATCTGATCTGATACCTGAACAGTTTCTCATGACTCTCCTGCTATGTATGTTGGTTTAATCACTTGAGATTTTCGTTATTACTCTTGGTCTTGCACATTCATGATACGTCCTAGAACACAACATATCTTACAGTTTTTTTTTGGGTGCTCCAAACTATATTCTTTACCCAGAAGACCAAAACTTGTGAACATACCTATGCAAACGAAACTGACCATAGTAACTGTAGATGCATTCTGATTGGGGTCCTTGTCCATCTAACCTCTTTCCTTCAACTGGGAGTCATTAATGCTGACTGTCATGATCTGAGGACAAGCCAGGCTGTAATGAATCAGGGAAATTAAAATTGATTTGTATTCAAAGTGTTTCAATTTGCCCAGCGGTCTGAGGGAAGGATCGAGGGTTCTCACATAATTGCTTCTGACCAATGACGGTGCCAATTGCACTCTTCCAAATAAATATTTGCATGGGCTGTAGAACTAGTGTTAGGTGATCTGTTATGGCATTATCTATGGCTTTGAATGCACCTTGGATTCATCTGGAGTTTGACCATCAAGTCATGGTTCCTTCTTCGCTAATCGTTCTCACCTGCCTTGGATTTGTGACTAGGTCGACCGGGGATCACGGAAACTACTCTCCTACATAAAAGATGTGATCAATCTCATCATCTGATCTTAACTATGTTGCCCAACTCTACCTGTATCCTCTCTCTTGGTCGCCGAGTGGAGTGTTGGTCCATTTTCGGCTTTGGACTGATCATCCACATGCAAAATAAGGAGGTACCATATACTCTTATGTAAAAGAAACTTTCATTTTCATGACTGAGAGCAAATATTCATGGATTTGACTTGAGTATGTATCAAATTGAAGCACTAATTAGTGTATTAAAAACTGAGGTTAAACCATAAAATAGATTCATATATGAATAAACCATATACGAAAGCTGAGCTTTAAACCATAAACTTAGTTTCATATATACTGGATTTATATATCTATTTTATATTTTATATAGTTAAGTTTCATATATAGTTTATTTAGGACACTGAGTTTAAACTATAAATCATAAATTCCATAGATATGAAAATAAGAAACTAAGTCGAACCCAATAAACTATATAGGTATGTATGAAAATGAGAAATTAAACCTAAGTATACACGAAAATGAGTTTAAGTTTTAATTTACAATGTAATTGAGTCTAAACCTTTATAAACCATATATAGATATATATAAAATTGAGCTTAAACTATAAACACAATAGATATACATAAAAGTGAGAAATTGAGCTAAGTCATAAATGTCATATAAGTAGGAATGAAAGTGACCCTAAGTCATTAATATTATATAATTGAGCTTAAGTCATAAATGCTATATAATTGAACTTAAGTGATAAATGTCATATAACTAAGCCTAAGTCATAAATATTGCATATATCGTATAACTAAGTCTATATTGCAAGTATACATGAAACTAAGTCTAGGTCATAAATTGCATAGGTATACGTGAAACAGGCCCTAAGCCAAATTACATAGGTATACATGAAACTAAGCCTAAGTCATTTATAAGTAGGACTGAAACTCACTCTAAGCCATAAATGCCATAAATGTCATATAACTAAGCATAAGTTATAAATATCATATAATTGAGCCTAAATTGCATAGGTGTATATGAAACTAAGTCTAAGCCATAAATGTCGCATAGCCCATAAATTGCATAAGTATACATTAAATGTCATATAATTGAGCCTAAATTGTATAGATATACAAGAAATTGAGCCTAAGCCATAAATTGCATAGATATACATGAAACTGAGCCTAAGCCATAAATTGCATGAATATACATGAAAGTGAACTTCAGCCATAAATATCGTATAGGTATATGAAACTAAGCCTAAATAATAAATGCTACATAAAATCGAGTATGTGCCATAATGTCATTTAGATATACAAGAAACTGAACCTAAACCATAAATTTCTTCATTTTTTTAATCAATTATTTTTTAATATATTATTATTAGTTTCTTAATATATTTATTGATGTATAAAAATTAACTAATAACCTTAAAAAATAATAACAAAAAATATTTCTATTCCATTTACGATGAAACTAAATCTAATAATCATAAATACAATATAAATTAGCCTATATCATTATAAAATATATATTGTATAAGAGGATTCCTTTATAAATATTTGGTATGTGTAAACTAAACTCTAAGTTATAATTGTTTTATATATTATAACATAAGTATTATAAAGAAACTTTTTTATAAATATAAGTAAGTGTGAGAGGTTTTTGTTTATAGACATAGGTATGTATGATAGAATTTTTTTATATGTGAATTTGCTTTGATAGGTATATATGAAATTGAATCTAAATGAAAAAATTATAAGGATACAAAGTATAGTTACAAATATGTATAAATTTTTCTATATGTATGAAATTGAGTTTAAACGAAAACTTAAATGGCTCATGTAAGTATAAGACATTGGCATGAGTTTAAGAACAAATGATGAACAAATAAAGGCATAGATATATTTATGGGATAAGCTCAAAAACCAATGATGAACATATAATGGGATAGATGTATTTAGTGATTTTTTTTTTTATAGATTTATATGAAATTTAGTTTAAATGAAAATATGAATTGTTTATATAAGTATGTGCGAGAATATTATGATAGAATATATAATATATTTATATAGATATTATATATATATAATATATATATATTTATATATATAATATATAGAATTATAATAATTTATAAATAATAAAATAAATAAAATAAATATATAAATATATATATATATTTAATTATAAAAGTTTAAAATGAAAATAAAATAAATAAGTACGTATGAAATGAAGTTTAAGTTATATTTAAAAGCAGTATGGAGAATTTTTAAAATATGTATTAGATAGATAGGATGTATGAATTAATTTAAAATGAAAACAAACATAAATAAATATGTATAAAATTGAGTTTAAGTTATAAATGAAATATAAATATATTAAAATAATATTAAGATTTGCTACGAGAGATTTTATAAATATGTATTAAATTGAGTTTAAATAAAAATAGATAAATATATAAAGGAATATATATAAATGATGATGAAGAAGAAAATAAATAATGGAAATTGTGGTATAGGCATATATGAATTTGAACTTAAACTAAAATAATTTGTGCTAATAGGTATGTAATAATTTTACAAAGGTATAAGAATGTATGAAATTTAGTTTAAATGGAATTTAAGCATTAAGCATTTTACAAAGGTATTGTATGACATTGGTTCTAAATAACATTTGGTTATTAAACATTTTACAAAGTATAAGTATATATAAATATATGTCACATTTTATAATGACATAAGCATTTAACACATTTTACAATTGTATAAACATTTCTTAATGACAATGGACCTTGTAAACATGTAATATGAGAAATAAAGTTTTGGTTTACAAAAACGTAGGTATGCATGAAATGAGCCTAAGCCATAAATGACATATAAGCATACAAACATATATGTATGAATTTAAGTTTAAATGATCAAATGAACTCTATAGGGATGTAAGAATTTTACAAAGGTATAAATTCATATGGAATCGTGTACAAGGCACATGAAATATTGAATGAATCATGGAGTGGGTTGCAAGAGTCAACTTGTGGGTCACTTGTCTAATTCACTCGATGATCTCGTAGTGTCCATAGAACATTGGTGTTAATATCTTAGATGTTTTTTCTTTGAGTGATGCTCATTCATAGGGTTGAATATGAAGAAATACTTGACCCCCTATGAAAAAATATCGAGAGCATTATTGCTCTACTTTTTGTTTCATTCTATTTTGATCCTAATGAAATTGTCAATAATGCAGAGAATGACTTCTCTGGTGTCGAGTATCAATTGGAGGTGCTTAATAAATAGGAATTTACTGATAAGTGTCTTTGGCCATAAACAACTTCATATGGGGCCATTTTATTAGCTCCATGTTAAGGGGTATTGTACCGCCATTTTGCAAGGGGAAACCATTGTTCTTATCAGTAGTTTTTTTAAAAGGAATGCATCATAAATAAGTTTCTAAGCATTTGTTCACAACTTTCGATTAACAATCTAATTAAGGATAATATGTTCAAATATACACTATGAAATTTAAACAATTATTTCTTAAATTTGTGAGTGAAAGTGAGATCCTAACCGAACAAAATAGAAGTGGGCATGCCATACACACTATTGCAAATATCCACAATGTTCAAATTTGAATTCCTTCTTCATTAGCAAAAGAAAAATGTACAAAATATGTAGCCCTCCTGAAGCAGGAGCATTTAGCTCAACAATATCATTGTATTTTAGTAGACATAGGGGGCCTTGTGTTTCCAAGGAAGTTGGTTTCCTATGTTTTGAATTAATGTAATTATTAAGTTTTTGGGTGATTTTAAAGAGAGAAGCTAGAATAGGGATTTGATTAGGTATACTGAGGCATATTTGTAAATGTTCTCGAATGTAGGAGAACATGAGAGAATCAAGATAGTTGAGAGATTTGAGAATTAATTGTAAAACTTGGATTAGGAGTTAGTACATAATTTTATGGATTAGAGAGGATCCTTAGAAATAAGGAAGAAATTTTAGGATTTTGTTGAGAAGGTTATGGTTCTAAGCCAGGAATTGGCTGTAGAATCCTTTTGTATAAATGTAAGCCTAAAAGGCGTAGTCAGGGGTTAGTTGGTTAGTCAGGTTAAGAGTTAGATAGGTTTGATTGTAAGCCTATGGAAGGTAGGAAAACAGAGGCAACTAATTAGAAAACCAGGCCAGAGAGACAAAGAGTCTCATTATGTAATCATTTGTTTATGTTTATATATATATATATATAGAGAGAGAGAGAGAGAGAGAGAGAGAGAGAGAGATTCCTAAATTGTGTAAGTGTGTGGTTTGAGTAATTGAATGATAAATTGTGTGTGAATTAGAGGTTCTGCATAGTATATGTACGCAGGTGGAGTTCGGGCAGAACACAGAGAAGAAGTGAGGATGAAGGATCGTGTTGGATCTTTGAATCCGATTGAAGGATCAATGTGAAGTTCAAGAGTGACAATGACTAAGAGTACGTGGAGTTAAATCAAGAGGGAGTTGTGTTGCAGAACAATTAAAGACCAGAAACCCTGGAGGAACCCAAAACCACAGAGAACTTTGAGAAACCACATAAAGGCGAAGAAATTAAAGGCACGAAGGAAGGAAGTGAATGTGCATAGGAGCCGTCGGATTGTTTAGATCGACGGATATTAATGGCAGAAGAAGAATGGAAAAGGAATAGATCTGGATTGTTAGATCGACAGATCTATTAAATCGACGGTGATCAACAACTGTGGGGGTAGGATAGTATGGATTTTCTTGATCGTGGCTAAAGTCCCGCACTCGCTCCTAGCCGTCGATCTCATATTCAACCTCTTGGACCACAGTTGATTGTGGGGGTTAAGCCCGTTTTAATCCGTGTGCTAGTTGAAGTCTCGCAAACCGTAGATTTGATGGCCTCTTATATCTAACCATCATCGCGTGCCAATCAGCTCGTGCAATAGTCAAGGAAGAAGGCGGTTTTATCAACGAAGTTGTTTATCGATGGAGAAAAAGTGGTAAGTGGTAATTCAGGTTGGTCACCCGATTCCATTTATCAACTGACACATAGCACGCCGTAGGAGAGAGAAAACCACTTTATTGGACGGATAATCCTTGTGCAAGTGGCTCATCCAATATCGTTGGATCAAATGGGTTTTGATCAATGGTAGAGGATCACCAATTAGTTTCGGTGATCGAGTGAACCATCAACCATCAGATTGAAGGGTGAGATCAACGACAAAGATTGAAGTCGATAAGGCTTGGGCCTAAGTAGACCCAAGAAGTTTATCAATGCGAGTTAAGTGATTTGAGTTCAGGCGGATGAAGGGGTTTAAGTGGCGATACGACGTGATAGTTGTTGATCTGGTGGAGTGAAATCAAAGGTGGAGGCTGAATGCGATAAAGGTGAGCATCGTAAAATGTGCAAGGTCATGGAATGGCGGAAAGGTAAGGTTTAAAGCAGTTTATGTAATATTTATATTATACTTGAGTTATAATAGAAATAATGGAGTCAAAGGTATTATGGTTTAAGTTGGGTTTTACCAAAGTCTAACCATGGTATGGTTAAGACGAGCGGATATTAAGAATTAACCAAAGGTTAAGAAGGGTTGAATAAAGTTCTGCTCAAAAGGATTAATTAAGGTTAAGACTATGGACAGTCAATTAAAACATTTCTGTATGAGATTTAATTAAGGGGCCTTAAACCTTAATTTATGAAGGTTTGACTAGGTAGGGTAATTTAAATTCTTGGGACAAATGAGATTATGCATTTTGTATGCATACTGTGGGTAAAGTCGGCTTAGGCTGGCATCATTTTGGTATCAGAGTAGAATTGTGGTTGAAACAATTGATATCAGAACAGAATAAGGAAATTCTGTGTAAAAGATCTTTGAGAAAATTTAGAATAGAGTTATGTTTTAAGGTGTGTATCCTGGCAGGAGGAGATCAAATTCTAATATGACAAACAGTAGAAAAATAGAGAGAATGTGTAGAAAAACTTGCAAATGCAAGGAATCAGAGGACAATCCACTCAAAGTGCAGGTGAATGGTAGAACAAGATCATGCAGAGGTCTTGAAGGTGAGATGATATGTTTTGTTTTAATTTGATTTGAAGATTGGAGAGTTTGTGGTCTTTATATTGATGCACAGGTAGTAGCATAAGAAGGTGATAAGATTGCAACAACCTAGAGCAAGGAGTACTCAATTGGTTTTAGAGGAAAGAACTAGAGAAATGCTAACAGACTAAGCTCAGAGGAGAGAAGCTTAGTGAGGAATATCTAGCAAGAAGGAGACTTATTATTGCAGGGGTTTTGTTGCAGCTCACAAAGGAAATTCCACAGAGGATGTGGGTAGAATTGCTAAGTAATGAAGGAAGCTAATAAGACTTTCTAAGTGAAAGAAGAGGTGGTCAGAACCAAGTATTTCATTGTGATTGAAATACAAGAGGACAATTGTGTTCTTAGAAGATGTAGATGAGTTGAAGCCTAGAAGGAGCAGAAATAAGTGCTCGAAAGAGGTTCCAGAGATAGAGAACCAAGGACTTGCCAAAAGACCAAGTACAGAGGAAAACTTGGTGAAGTAAGTGGCAACAGGGAGGACTTGTTGTTGCAGAGTCTTTAGTGCAACTCATAGTAAGTAAGTAAGGAGCTCATGAAGATAGAGATGGAGAAGAAGATGACTACTAATAGTCATAGCAAAGGTTCTGAGGAAGACCACAATAAAAGAAAAGTGAAGAAGGAGGATGCCAAGGCAAATGGAAAGAGAATGAGTCAAGAGGAGCTTGACAAAAAAAATTGTAGAGTTAAAAGAACAACTCGATGCATTAAAGAGGATACTGGAGGAAAGCCAGAGACAAGGTTGGGTGTTGAGGAAAAAGGTAGTAAAGTGGCATAAGTTACAGAGAAGGCTACAACAGAAGCAAGTAAAGAGGCTGATGGAAAAACTCAGAGAAGCTGAGTTGGAAATGGAAGTTTCCATTTGTGAACCAAAACAGGGTGAAGTTCTGGGTGAAGATGAAGAATGGAGATCAATGAACTATTGGGATAGTTTATAGCAGCATACTGAATGTTGCCAAAGGAAGAAGATACACTGAGGCCTTATGTTTTTAATTATAATAATTGTTTTGTGAGTGCAGGTTTTGCAGAGGATTCACAACCTTATGAAGCTATCATAAAACTTTATAAAAATTACCAGATTTAAGAGGAGAACTTGGATCAACATATTGATGTACTGACAGAGGACGAAGAGTACCTTTCATATGATAAGTATTCTATAGCAGAGTATGATGAAGAATGCCTCTTGAAAGAGGAAAATATTGAATTGTTGTAGCAGAAAGAAGTTATTGATGAATTGATATTTGGAACTGTTACAAAACAAGGACAATTCCTTGTGGAAGTAGGAGATGAAAATTAGCCTAAAAAGTTGATATGTGAAACATTAGTTGAGGCTGTTGAGCCTTACAATTTTTAAATTGACAATTTTTGTGTGAATACAGGGATTTTAAGTGTTGAACAAGAACTTATTTCTGTGGAGATGAATGAGACAAAATTGTCTATGGAAGGCAGTCTAATTGAATCATTGGGCAATAGTGACCATGTAAAGGATGAAGCTGGAAATGAAGAGCATTGTGATAAGACACTTGCTAAATGTAAGGAGGAAATTGAATTGTTGGAGAAGTTTCTAGGAGGAAATGGAAATAGAAAAGAAATGGTTACAATAGTACTTAACAGTAGTAGAGGGTCTTTAAAATACATGGAGACAGAAGAGTGTTTTGGTTCACAAACCAATAGTTTGTTTGCAGGAACAATGCATAGAATGAATGGGTGTGATGTTGTGATCGAAGAAATTGAATAGAAGTTATTTGGAGATGAAATGGAAGTTCAGAAGCAACAAGAGGGTAAGGATGTAAGGGTGGCAGTAAGCAACCAACAACTACAAAGTGAAGCTAACCAACAGAAGATTAAAAGAAAATTTAAAGAAGAGACTATGTTATCTGAAAACATAGTAAAGGATCATCATTCCATCATGATGATAGGCACAATGGAGATAACTAGGGAATATTTTGAGGTAGTCAATAAAGAAGAAGGACTAAAATCTCATCAAAGGATCAGTGAATGGGAGAAAGAATTGGAGCTACTGGAGAAGTGGCTGAAAGCACCAGTAGGGAAGAAAGAACCTGATGAATATTGCAAAGGATATGCAAGAGAGGAAGAGGAAAAAGTCCAGCAAATAAATGAGTTGGACATAGAAATTGAATTAATGATGGATTTGATGAGAAAAGTGTCTCAAAGGGAGAAGACAATAGTAAGAAAGAAAAGCAGCAACAAGAAAATGATAGCAGTAGACTGTGAGAGCATAGCTAGTGGGGCAATGCAACATAGATTGTGGAGACCTGAAGAACAACAACAAACAATAGCAACAACCAAGGACATACTACAGAACAAAGTATGGGATCCAGGATGACACATATCAGAAGCACATGATCAGGAGATCATGATTATTTTCAACCTTGAGAATCTGATGCAGGAGCATTTAGCTCAACCATATCATTGTATTTTAGTAGACATAGGGGGTCTTGTGTTTCCAAGGAAGTTGGTTTCCTATGTGTTAGCACTCAGAATGAACCTCAAGGTTGAGAAGAGGCAATTCCGAGGTAACCACAAACTAAGCTTTTGATCTAGCATCTAGCCCTGCCAAACCAGAGAGGGCTCTTTCTTTGCCAACAAGATGTGGTTACAATAAATGAAATTTTAGGCTAGCTATGGAGTGAAGGGATTTGTTTGAAAGGTTTTTGGGTTGAAAACAACAAGAGAAAGGACCATTGGGCTATGGGGTCAATGCCATTTTCTGCAGGCAAACTTGGGGCAAAGTAAGTGCAATCTTTAGCCAAATACAATATCGCAAATGTGAGAAGAATATGGGAGAAATCCTACTGCCCTGTAGGCATCAAACAGGGGATGGATTTGTAGTAGCAGCTTTAGATGAATGAGAAACATAGGGGTTCTCAACAGAGCAACTAACAGAGGATGTATTCTGCAAAGAAAACCACTACATTTAACAACAAAATCATCATGAAAGGAGCATTGTGAGTAGATGAATTCCTAACACATCTCTTAGATAATGTTGTAACAAGGTAGAAAAACAAAATATGTAAGTGAATTATAGGAAAAACATACTAGACATTAACACTGTGATGGATCCAAGGTCCAAAGGGCAGACACTGCTTTATTAAAATAATATTCAAGAGAAACTTTACACAGGCCCAAGCAGCCTCTCTCTGTTGCAAAAATCCAACCCCTACATCTTCAAAAATCACTCTATATATGCTCTATTACATATTAATTATGATTTCCTAAACATAGGAATCAAAATAATTAAAACTAAAAAGAAAACCAAATATGTGTTGTGGTCAAATCACATAAATTAAAATCATAACTAAATACTTTGACATAACTATATAATTTAATTAGATCTCATCAAAATAGATTTGCTTCAATCTTTTGAACTGGAACTGCTGAAGATGTCATCACTGGAAACCTGGAATGTTTTAACAGCTGTTGATTTCAAGCCCACAAATTCTGCCACCTGTCCATTGGAAAATTTGAACGCTGCCATCTATCCCCTTCAAAAACTCAGCGTTGATGATTTCATGGCTAAAAAATTTGCCATCAGTTCCTAGAAAAAATTTGAATAATGCCACATGTCTTTGAATTTCTGTCACAGAAATGCCAAAGTTAGGATCAGACCGAGTGTACATGGAACAAGATATTGGTTGGCCATGCCCATCCATCAGGTACAAGGCAACATAAGTCAACAAGAGACCAACTCCGTTGACTGGTCATATCTAGTTGCAAAAGCAACAAGTAACCCAGGTAAGAGGATGTATCCAAAGCCAATCAGATCATAGCCGCTCCAAGGATTGTGAAAATGAGGGATTTTAAGAGCATGGGAATGATTTCACCATTTGACTTATCACCACGTGCAACAACAATCATGACGCTCTCATGGAAATAAGAGGCGATATGAAGACCCAATAAATATCATACACATTAATAGAACGATTGCAACCTTGATATTTGGTAATCAAGCTATTTGCAAATCTGTAATCATCAATGATATTCCTAGAACATCTTGACCAATCTAGGCATAGGAAACATGTTGATTTGCAGTTATGGAGGGTTTGAAGGCTTGTTGCTCAACGTGTAGCGCCTTTGCCCAGACGCCCAACACCTAGCCCTACGAACAGTGCCCGTGTTAATTTAAACTACAAAACTTTTCCAGACACACAGGGCCTGGCTCTACGTGCAACGCCTTGTCCCCAACACGCAGTGCCGACCTGTTATGCTGAGAAGCGCAACATCGCACTTAAATGGTCTTGGCTTGATTGTTTGACTTGTGTTTGTGGATGCAGGGGCGCATGGAATTTGGATTACATCTCAGATTGTAGGAAGTTCTGTAGGAACCCTACGAAATAGGTTGCACATGTGTGCTAAATCATCATACTTATAATTCACAAGCATGCTTACAAGCCCTGAATCCTTCATGTGCACTAATAGAAAAAAATGATATAACTATGATAGACTCCGATTGCTCAATGATGCACCATGCAACTAAAAGCTCTTGCAAAATGACTTTTCCCAGTCGGAAATGTAACCATTCTTGAAGGGTTGTCTTACTTAAGTCCAGAAACCTTCAGAGAGATGCAAAAGCTAATCGATGCGCTGTTCCAGGGTACTACGATGATGAGTGTACAAACATATTTATTTATCCTTCAAAAAATATCGTCCCATATAGGATTGAACCTAACTCAAAGAGGACTTAACCCTTTTCCTTTTCCTAAAAAATCGTCCAATGTTGGGGATAATATGATTTACACATTTCTTACTCTTATGCTGACTTCAACTCTTCAGTTTCTTGATATGCCACTTCTAGCTTCATCAATATTTCTTGTTCACCTGATTTTACTGCATCAATTTGGGCCATGACAACAACCACTTTCTTATTTGTAAGCCTATTGATATCCTCCACCCTAAATTCAAGATGTGAAATTATAATTCCGCCACTAGATTCTGAAGAAGAAGCTCATGCAACACTAGGTTTTTCAAATACAACTTTAATTTGCTCCATGGTTGTAGCTTCCACAACTTTAGCTTCCTCAAGATCCTTATAAGCATATTGCAGTCTATTATCTATGGTATTTCATCTCATCCTTTGCTTGTTCAGTCTCCAATTTTTCTTTACATGCTTCCTCATTCATAGATTCATCTTCCTTCCTAGCCTGCTCAGTTTCTAGATTAATCTATTGTAGAGCTTGAGAGAGATGCGCGGAAACATCTTTTGCCTTTTCTTCAGCAGCAATGGCAATTGCCAATTTTGATATGGCTTTATGAAGATCTGCATTTGGACCTGCTGCTTTTGTTTCTTCTTTTTATTCGATCTCATTTATTTTAGTCAATTCTGTCTTTTTCTTATCTAGCTCTACCTTTAAAAAATCCATAGAAGCACTCAAAGAAGATCCTTCTTCTGTTATCTTCTTGAGATCCATTTTTGCCTCCTCAAGCTGAAGAGTTTTTTATTCCAACAAAGAATATGCATTAGATTCTTGTTTCTTTGCCTTCTCAATCTCTTTCTTTAACCTTCTCTTAGCTTTCTGTATATAGTCACCACAATCACAACATTCAATAAACTGTTGAGATTCAATAGAATAAAAAAGTTGATGCTTCTTCCACAAAATGTTTCTCAAAATCGTCATGGTAAATAGAAGGCCCCAACTTTGTTAGCATTTTAATGATATTACACATTAAACCTTGATTGATGACTTCTCTAGTTCTTTCACAACAAATAAGTTCAAGAAGAGTATTCAATAGCCTATCCTTAATTTTTGTAGCACGAACTATATGGTCTCTCCATAGATTTAATCCAAGTTCATGGAGAGGTGTTTTGTTGGATTTTGTAACATATACTCTATCCATATACATCAAAATGTCCTGAATCATCTGCAGTGCATGGCATCATAGCCCATAACAATTGCCTCACCCAAGATTCATACCTATAAATCTCCAAGTATTTTTTTCTAGAACCATGAGACCAACAGCTGTAAACTTTGCACCAGCAATATCATTGTCTGCAATGTACAGTGCCCTCTACACGGATTCATGGATATCTCTTTCAATCAAAGTAGAGAAACGAGCTTGCCATATGTTGAGATGAGGATTAGTAGCACGACATTCTCTCCTTCTCTATCACAATCCAACCACAAAACTAGCCATTGACATCTCCTAGTTTTCTCTGGATCATTCAATACATGAATTGTTGCACGAGGAGATCTTTGAGTCAATCATTCATTCGGTCGTATCTTTTGATCTGGGAGCCAATTTTGGGAGTGTGATATACCGTTGGAAAGATTTTCCCGAACTGCTTCTGATGGACACACTTATGACATGTTTTGCACTGAAGATCATGTGCAAAACATCTAACAAAATAGACATAATAAGAGGCTCATTTTGATCACTAAACGAAGGCCAAAGGACTGACTCTAACACTATGTTTTGAATTAATGTAATTATTAAGGTTTTGGGTGATTTTAATGGGAGAAGCTAGAATAGGGATTTAATTAAGTATAGTGAGGCATATTTGTAAATGTTCTCGAATGTAGGAGAACATGAGAGAATTAAGATAGTTGAGAGATTTGAGAATTAATTGTAAAACTTAGATTAGGAGTTAGTTCATGATTTTGTGGATTAGAGAGGATCCTTAGAGATAAGGAAGATATTTTAGGATTTTGTTGAGAAGGTTATGGATCTAAGACAGGAATTGGTTGTAGAATCCTTTTGTATAAATGTAAGCCTAAAAAGCATAGTTAGGGGTTAACTGGTTAGTCAGGTCGAGAGTTAGATAGGTTTGATTGTAAGCCTACGACAGGTAGGAAAACAAAGGCCACTGATTAGAAAATCAGGCCAGAGAGACAGAGAGTCTCATTATGTAATCATTTGTTT
>APFE031065558.1:35474-91958 GCA_000404065.3 Pinus taeda
GAGATTCGATTCCTAAATTGTGTAAGTGTGTGGTTTGAGTAATTGAATGATAAATTGTGTGTGAATTAGAGATTTTACATAGCATATGTATGCAGGTGGAATTCGGGTAAAACACAAAGAAGAAGTGAGGATGAAGGATCATGTCAGATCATTGAATCTGATCGAAGGATCAATGTGAAGTTCAAGAGTGACAATGTCTAAGAGTATGAGGAGTCAAACCAAGAGGGAGTTGTGTTGCAGAACAATCAAAGACCAGAAACCCTGGAGGAACCCAAAACCACAAAGAACTTTGAGAAACCACGTAAAGGCACGAAGGAAGGAAGTAAACGTGCACAGGAGCAGTCAAATCGTTTAAATCAATGGATATTAATGGTGGAAGAAGAATGGTGGAGGAATAGATTTGGATCGTCAGATCAACAAATTTGTTAGATTAATGGTGATCAACAATTGCGAGGGTAGGAAAGTACAAATTTTCTTGATCGTGGCTGAAGTCCCGCACTCGCTCCTAGTCATCGATCTCATATTCAACCTCTTGGATCACATTTAATTGTCGGGGTTAAGCTCATTTTAATCTGTGTTCTAGTTGAAGTCCCACAAACTATAGATTTGATGGCCTCTTATATCTAATAGTCATCGCGCGCTAATTAGCTCGTGCAATAGTCAAGGAAGAAGGCGGTTTTATCAGCGAAGCTATTTATTGGATGGAGAAAAAGTGGTAAGTGGTAATTTGGGTTGGTCACCCAATTCCATTTATCAACTGACACATAGCACACCGCAGGAGAGAAAAACCACTTTATCGGGTGGGTAATCCCCATGCAAATGGCTCATCTAATATCGTTGTTAATTGTTGGATCAAATGGGTTTTGATCAACGGTGGAGGATCATCGATTAGTTTCGGTGATCGGGTGAACCATCAACTGTCATATTCAAGGGTGAGTTCAACGATGGATGTTGAAGCCGATAAGGCTTGGGCCTGAGCAAACCCGAGAAGTTTATTAACGTGAGTTAAGTGATTTGAGTTCCGGCAGATGAATGGTTTTAAGTGGCAATACAATGCGACAACCATTGATCTGATGGATTGAAATCAACGATGGATGTTGAATGCAATAAAGGTGAGCATTAGAAAATGTGCAAGGTTGTGGAATGGCAGAAAGATCAAGGTTAAAGCAGTTTATGTAATATTTCTATTATAATAGAGTTATAATAGAAATAGCAGAGCCAAACGTATTATGGTTTGAGTTGGGTTTTACCAAAGTCTAACCATGGTATGGTTAAGATGAGCGGTTGTTAAGAATTAACCAAAGGTTAAGAAGGGTTGAATAAAGTTCTGCTCAAAAGAATTAATTAAGGTTAAGACTATGGAGAGTCAATTAAAACATCTCTGCATGAGATTTAATTAGGGGGCCTTAAACCTTAATTTATGAAGGTTTGACTAGGCAGGGTGTTGGGCATGGAATCCCCCCCAAGGCATGTTTTGGGGCTCAAAGCCCAAGTTTTGACCCGATATTGTTGTAGAGCTCCGGGAATTGTGGGTGTGGAAGTATGTTAGAGTCACACAGTTGTCTGCCCTAGTTTTGTAATGTAATGTCGGCCTACCCATGGTCCGTGAACCATGGGATAGTATAAATAGAGCGAGGCTCTAAATTTAAGAGGGAGAGAAGTAGTAGAGAGAAAGAGAAAGAGTCTGAGTGACTAAGTGTGTCTTTGGGTCATAGAGTGGGAGAAGGCTATGCAACTGAGTGCACAGAGGCCAAGTAGTCCGCAGCTAAGTGTGTGCACCCCTGCAGCTGAGTGCGTAGGTCGGAGTTGAGTCTGTAACCGAAGAAGGGATTAACAAAGAGAAGTTTGATATCAATTTGTGTATTTGTTCTTGGATTAATGCATGTTTGATATAAATTATAAATATATTGTTTATTTACTGCGCACACCTGTATGAATGATTTATGTGTTAAGTATAACTTAAAGCACACAAGTAGGCTAAAACGATCAACTAACATTGGAATACTAGTAAGGACTTGGGTACTAACAACGTTCGAACCTCGAGTAGGGCTGCGTGAAGGCAACATCTCAAGCTGCGAGGTATAGGAAAGTGCACGTAGCAGCGTGCGCACAAGGTCGAACCGCGAACCTCTTGAATCGATCAGACATCTCCAGGGTGCAGAAATCTAGTTCTAGCACCATCCCATACTACTTCAGGTGTGACTTCAGTCCGAGCTCCATAGACTGTTGCCGAAAGGGCCAATAGTACCAAAATTTGTTTGGCTAAATCAATTATGAACCTAGGCCAGGCCCCAATAAGCCAGAAAATGGTTCCATTGCCGGGACCAGGATCTGCATAAGAGATGTACGATGTCGTGTCACTGGAATCTGACAAAGAAAGAAATTGAAGAGTGGTTGGACAGAAAGATTCATGAGTGTGCGGTGCAGGAAAATAGGAATTCACGAGTATCAAAGGAAGAGTGGTTAGAGCGCTACTTATACACAGAAATCCACAAAATTTTCTTTGCATCCTTGCCCTCTGAGTTGTACGAGTGGATTGCGAAGCTAGAAGACAGTCAGGGAAGGTGTAGGCTTGACAAACCTAAAGTGTGGACTCCAGAGTTGGTGCATAGACTAGAAGTATCAGAAGATAAGATCACACACGCTGTGGACCATTGGCTTGATTGAATTATAGGAGGGTTTATCACCGAGTTCGTGGTAGATACTTCAGTCAGCTATAGTGAGGCAGAACAATGCTTCCTCAAAGGACCGCGAGGTAAGTACTTAAATATTTGAACACTTCGATTAAAATGCTACTATGTGAAAAGCAGGTTATACGAATAAATTGATGTTTGGGGCTACGTGAAGTGGGAGGATCTATAAAAATGAAGGTAGTGAAGAATTAGAGACTAGTCCCTTGATTTCACCTCCAAGGGAGAGTGAGGAGGAGCTCACGAAGGTTTCACCAAGAAGTGTGATCAGTCTGATGAGACAACGAATTCCACACATACCACCCCCACCTACACCACCCCCACCTACACCACCACCAGTTTCACCATCTTCACCCCCAGACACAGTCGATTATTGGATTTAAGGAAATCATGGTGCTTCCACGCGAGATCCCTTGGGAGCTAGATCAGAGATTGAAGGGTATGATTCGTGAAGCCAACATGACCTTGACAGATGGGCAACACCACGCATGGTTTGTAGCTTCGCTAACGCCACATCTAAGGACTGCACTGTCACAGCAGAAGCTTTCCACTTAAGCTGAGGCCTTGGAGATTGCATTGAGAATGCATGAAACCCCGATACAAGATCCTAACTTGGGGGTCCAACAGATCCACGTGCAATTGAAAAACTTGTGTCTTGAAATGCAGAGCTTGAAACAAGACATGACAACTCGCCCAGAAGCCTGTGAGGAGGTATGGTGCATAAAGTGCAAAGGCCAAGGACATGATAAGGACCATTAGCCATTCTTCGCGAACTACCTGGAGGGACGAGGGTCGATTCCACTGAGGCCAGAGGCACAAACAGGACTGAGCGCAATGCCTACATTATGGTGCGCGATTTGTCAGATAGGAGGGAAGCATGCTATAGATAACTGCCATCTATTACAGAAGTATATGCAGATGTCCCAGTAGTTTTTCTGTAATTTTTGCAGGTTAGTAGGCGATGATGAGCTTACTTGTAGAAGTTATGAATTGATGATGGATTAGATTCCTACCTACAGAGTTCAGACTAAAACTCGAGCCCTCAATAAAAATGCAGGGATGGCGCACATTGGATTTTAGGGGTGTGGATGAGGTCGAGGTGGAATGGGGCCAGGAAGGGGTCGCAGACAACTGATCTGTTGCAACTGTGGAGGGCCAGGGCATTATGCCCACGATTGTACAAATCCAATGAGGGCATCATGTTTATATTGTACCCAGTTTGATCATGAGACGAAGGACTACCCCATGCTGATAGTGAGGTTGCGTGATAAAGGAGCACTCCAACCTCCCCCGACTCAGAACCTACAAATGATGAGGTCTGAGCCACACGAGGAGGACTCAAATGTAAACATCATGCTCCGAAGCGGTATCATGATAGGAGATGACAAGGGCAAGCAGCCCGAAGAGAGTGCTTGGGTTCGTAAGGCTCCAACAAAGGAATCGAAGTTCGATTTGGAGCACACGAAGGAGACATCCATGGAAGCTAAGAAGAGCTTCAAGGAGGCCTTCACTTCAAGTAGTAAAGACAAACTAGAACTGGTGATGGACCCATCCATGCTCACTACCTTTCTGGAGACATGCATGAAGCTTCTACGCGACAACGAAGCAATGAAGGGGCTACAAGAACTCATCACTAGATGTGTTGGACCAGGAGAACCGTGCATAGTGTGGAAGCTCGGAAAGCACACAATGCGAACATGAAGGGAGATGAGATTGACTGCGCAAATCGGAGAATATGAAATGGATCAAGTAATTTTGGATCTAGGATTGGACACAAACGTCCTTCCAAATCAGACATGGGAGCACATGGGCAGGGCTGCGTTGCAATGGTCTCCTATTCAATTGTGAATGGCGAACCAACAAAAGATCCTACCGATGGGAAGATTATAAGGAATAATGGTAGATGTCGAAGGTGTGAGCGTGCTTATATATTTCGAAGTGATAGAGATTGTTGATGAAAAAAATCCCTATCCCGTGCTACTAGGAATAAATTATGCCACTGACATGAATGGAGTGATAAATCTAAAGAAGCGCAAGATGATTTTTGAGAAACAATCACTGTGCGTAGTGGTACCTTTAGACCCTATGAAGGATTTCACTACACAGAGCTGGTTTGTGACTTCGATAGCGACGATGATCTAGACTGTATCTACAAGATAACCGCGTGAGAGAAGGATTGGGTGAATCCTACAATGGATGGCAGGATTTCGTGGGAGTGCGAAAGCTCTTGCACCTCAGATTCAAACGAAGAGATAGGATTATGGCAGAACTAGTTACACGAGGTAACCATGCTCAATTGCAACATGATGATAAGGTCACTACATTGTGTAGCAATGAAAGCAAGAGATCTGCTTATGTATGACGGGTTGAACGAGGTGGATGATTTCTTGAACAAATTTGAAAAAGAAGTACCGGAACAACAACGTTTCGATGCTTTGAAATGGGCACTGTGAGCTACACCCATAAGGTGGTGAGGTATGCACTAGCACAATTTTGAGGACTGGTAGGAATGTAGAAGGATGATGCACCTACAATTTGGGAAACCTCAGATGTGGCTAACAGACAAGTATGAGGGATGGGATGATCCACGTGCACACCTCGCGAAATGGACCAAGGTCTACGGGGAAGAGTGACAACCTAAGTGGGTGCATCTGTTCTGTCATACCCTGGATATCATACCCATGAATTGGTATACTAAGACGGAGCTCCGCCATGGCACGAGCGAATGGGATATCTTGTGTGAAGGATTCTTGTTAACCTTCACGTTTGAGGTTCGTTGGTGGGATACTATTGATGATGCGCTACAAGCAATAAAAGCAGTTATCTTCAAAATACCCTAGGAGCTAATGGAAGTGCTTCAGCTGGAATGAGTGACCCAGCTGAGCTGCGGGTTGGAGTCTTATAATGTAAATATTGAGGAGGATGATGAGGATCCATGAAAAATTAACATTCCAAAAATTGAAGGCTATCGCGAGGTTCGAGGACCATTGATTGAAGATCCTGACATCATTTCGCTGCTAAAAACAAAGCAGGTAAACATTGGGATGGAGGCCAAACCAAAATATGAAATGCTTGATGATTATTGGGATGGTTCCACGGTGGATAAGGTCATTGAGTTACTCTGCGAGTACCAAGGCCTATTCCCGACCAAGATTATGGACTTAAAAGAGATTGTTGGCAACATAGGGATGATGAAGGTCACCGTAAAACCCGATGTGAAGCCGGTTAAGCAGATGCCTTACCGCTTGAATCTGAAGTATAAAGAAAAGGTCCACGTAGAACTAGACAAAATGCTCATAGCCGAAATTAGTGAGCTAGTGGAAGAATCCGACTGGGTGAGCCCTATGGTAGTGTAGGAGAAAAAGCAGAAGGGCGAGATAAGAATATGCATGGACCTCAGGAAGTTGAATGATGCCTGTGTACATGACCCATTCCTGACACCGTTCACAGATGAAGTATTGGAAAATGTTGGCGAATAAGAAGCATACTCCTTCACAGACGGGTTCTCAGGGGACCACTAGATCAAAATCATGCCAGAAGGCAGGAGTAAGACGACCTTCACAACAAAATGGGGTTACTTTCAATACATTGTTATGACGTTTGGGTTGAAGAATGCGCTAGCCATCTTTTCGCGCATCGTTATTGCCACATTCAAAGAATAGATCTACAAGTTCCTGGAGGTCTATCTGGATGATTGGACTGTCTTTGGATTAGTTAAGCACCACGTAGCAAGCTTACACTTGATGCTGGATACTTGCGGACGACACCAGATTGCACTGAACCTTAAGAAGTGCACATTCCTTGTTCCCTTTGGGAACCTATTGGGACATGTGGTCTGCAAACAGTGACTGATGGCGGACCTCGCGAAGATTATAGTGATTCTAAATTTGGAAGCACCGTGAAGTGTTCAATAGTTGCGTGCTACCTTGGGACACATAGGGTACTACAGGAAGTTCATCAAAAGCTATGCTCAAATCATCGCGCCATTGGAGAAACTATTGAAAAAGGATGTCACATTTGGTTGGAATGATGATTGCATGAATAGCCTTGACGTCCTAAAGGGGAAATTAGCCTCTGCTTCAATCCTAGTCTTCCCAAAATGGGATGTGGAGTTTCATGTCCATGTTGATGTGTTGTGTATCGCGCTGGGAGTAGTGTATTGTAGCATTTTTTGGTTTTGATAAGATAGAATAAAATAGTAAAAAATAAAAATAATTTTTTTTTTTTGAAAAAAATGGTAAGTTAGGATATGGACATAAAAATATTAAAAAAATGTTTATGAAAATATCTTGATGATGATGTCCATATCAAAGAAAATGTTAGGTTAGATGTCCTAAAAAATCAAGACAAAAAGAAAATGTTAGGTTAGAAAGAAAAGAAAACAAATAAAGTCTGAAAGTGAGCAAGTCTAAATGCCACTGCTATTTTTTTCATAAAATAGTAGTTGTGTGCAGCTTGTCATAAATCCCACAACCCATGACAGTCAAATAGTTTAATCTTGAATGCTTCATGCTTTAAATTTGATGTTATAATTAGAGAATAAAGATCTGGCCAAATTGTTTAATCTTGGCAGATCAGTAGTTAGGTAGAGAATAATAAGGTGCTCATCAGTTTAATCTGAGCCCTTGGATGTTATAATGCTAGAATTAGATAGTTTGATTTTTAAAAAATAAACAGAAAGGAAAAGGGTTTGCTAGCTTAAATGCACCCATTAAGTGAAGAAAAAATGATAGGATAAGCAAAGGGTAAGTAGAAGAAAGGTTGCAGAAGTATGATAATTCATTGGACAAAATGTACATTTATCATGTTTTACCATATGTTTCTATGTCCATATGGCAATTACACTATGAAAATGAAGGTCTACAAGATCAATTAATTAACTTCTCGCATCCTCATTCATTCTTATATTTACTAATTTCTACTTCTCACCTTCATACAGTTCATATTCATTCATTTTCCATAAAAAACTCCTTTTCCTAAGGTTAAAATCCTTTTTGCCTAGGGAAAGTGAAAACCCCATGTTAAATCCCCTTTTACTCAAACAACCCACAAAAAGATGATTAGCCTAGGTATTGATGTATATATGAAAAGCAAATAACTCATGAAAAGGCATAATACTTAGTGTATTTCCCCTTTCTGCTCATGTTTCATATTAACGCTAACTTATAGTATTAAACCAGTAAAATTCCACTTTCTCGTATATTATTAACTCCCTTATTAAATATCCTGAAACCATTAGTTTTATTATAAAAATATGTAATTGCATAACATATCACATATCGGCAGATCAAAAATCTTTCAACATGCGTGCACTCTCCTCTGCATTGCGATATGCAATGCGCGATGGACTTGGACCCGACACAATATATTTCATAATTCATTACCATTTCGCATCCGCCCTTCATCGCAAGTCCCGGCTGAAACAATACCCTTCGTCGTTGCGATCTCCAATATGTGATGGGAACTTAGACCCGATTGCATTATTATCCATGATTTATTTCCATGTCGCGTTTGGCCCCTATCACATTCCTTTGTGATGGACCTTGCTTCGCAAAACTACGATTGCGATATGCGATGA
This sequence comes from Pinus taeda, assembly GCA_000404065.3. Classification (NCBI taxonomy): domain Eukaryota; kingdom Viridiplantae; phylum Streptophyta; class Pinopsida; order Pinales; family Pinaceae; genus Pinus; species Pinus taeda. The sequence goes on from APFE031065558.1 coordinate 43,743, forward strand.
ACCCCGACCCGACGTCGTCTATCTGCCTGAATTCATACTTTTTCAAGTCCACCATACCTTGTTTTGCAAAGGATTTATTTGTTAAACTATTTTTATGATTTAAAGAAAGAACCAACCTAAACCTTTGTTTAAACATAAAACCCTGCTAATATTAGTGTTAAACCCATAATAAAGCCCATACTGCCATAATTAATTGTTGGGCCCCTTCGCCTTGCTCTTTCACTCCACCACTGTTCGATCACGTGCATTCAAATCCAATGACCCTCAACAATTTCGGGTTGCCTCTCTGTCTGAGCATTAGCTACTCGAAAAACTGTATTCCACTGACCTCCCCTTGCTACGTGTTAGGCTCAGAGTATATCGGGTGACCCCTCCCAAAACTGTCGTGCCTCATAAGAGGTGCGATGAAAACCAAAACCACCTCCCACATAACGAAAAAATGACCACTATTCACTTTGCGCTATATTTAAAAAAGAAAGTTGTTTTTCCTTTAAAACACAAAATCACCATTTTGGATTTGTTTCACCCATTTACACAGTGAAACTCCATAAGCCTCTGTGAGCAATAAAACCATTGTTTTATCTTCTGATACACTCTGGACTCCTTCCAATATCCTTTCAAGCTCAATAAAGCCATTGATGTCTTTCTCTGTCACCTATGTTTTCTTAACAATTTCTGTGTTTTGTAGGTTAAAAATCCCATTCTAGGCTTACAAAGAAAATGCCTACATACAGTTTGAAGACAAATACGAAGATCTTACTGTTGAAAAACACAGTAAAAACCTGAAATACATAGTAAAGGTAAAAAGGGATACAGTAAAGGTTACTTAGTAGAGTTAAAGGATATTTAAAAAGTTTAAAGAGTATCAGATGAAAGATCAAATGAAGGAATCAACCAGTGTAAAGGATACAAACAATCAAGCAACTTAAAGGGAAAAATATCAAACAAAAAAGCCAGCACAACCTGAATAAAAGGGACAACAAGAAGCAGTTCAATAGCTCCCCCTATCTTCTTACATGAAGATCTTTCCTTTCCTAGAATAATCTTAATCAGTTTTAGAATATCTTCTTAGTTTCATTATTGTATAAATAACTCTCTTCTCGAGTTGTTATTGGTTCAATGTTCAAGGTTCATTGTTCGTTGCTTGTTAAGTCGTGACTGTTCATTCTACTTTGAACCTGGTTGCACCTTTGAAGGAAGCTTTTCTAGACACTGGATGTACTCAGTCTTTCTGGAACCTTAATACAAAGTAGAGGATTCTAAATTTGGTTTTACACAGTTTTTGTTATCTTGTAAGTTTTTCGAGTTATCAATCATTATGTTCTTCTTCATATGCTTATGACTTATAGAGATATCTAGGTAGGAATAATTGTGTCTCAATTTATTCCTATAAACTCCTGAAGTGATCATCTATTAAGAGAATGGATTAATGAGCTGTCTGTTTAGCTAATCCCCTCTAATCAATAAACCATCAACATCTTTTGTAAGCTTAAGTATACTACCTTGAATCTTTGGAACGTAGTTTAGAAGGTTTTCATACTCATGATTGTTTTGTTTTACAGTCTGGAAACTGTGATAATCATATTATTTTTCTGTCTTCCTCTCATCACTATTTGATCTATATCACTATGTAAATCGTTATAGCAGCCCTTTACCGAGATATTAATATTATCCAAAGGATTAAGTATTTCAATTCTACATATCTATTCATTCATTGGTCTTCCAAAACTAAAACCAAAAACCCCAAAACAATTATTTTAGGTGCTCTGGCATTGGTAGCTGACCTACTACTATCTCAGAGGTACAACATCAGACTGGCACCGTTGTCGGGGATTCGAATTTCTTTTAAGTTTCTCTTGGGACAATGATATTCATTCATTCTTTTCCTTTAAGTTGATTAAAGGTTCAGAAAGGTTAAAATCATTCACCTAGGTGATTCCCACTCCCAAGCTGGCACCTTTTAAACATACCAGATCTCGTTCAGAAGCTAACATAGTTTGTCCTCTGTCAGATTCTGAAAGGCTTCTGAGAAAATCTAGTTCTAAAAGGGGACACCAACCATCTTATTCTTCCTCTTCAGTCCTATAGTCTGATGAATTAGAATCATTTGACCCCTATAGTAATATCCAATCTGATCTTGATTTCTCCCATTTATCACCTAGGGTTGCTGAACTTCTAGATAAAGGAGTTGATTTTAAGTCAGCCTACCTTATTCATTCATTAGAAACTCATCCAATACCCATACTACCACTAGGATCACCTAAGACTGAATATGATTTGGGTATTAATCTACTAGAATATAAACCCATAGATTTCATATCCCCTACCACCTATCATTTTCCTTCCATTTTTGACTGACTTGAAGCTTCTTCTTCTAAACAACATGAGGAGACCTTCTCCATATATTCCAATCCTCTCTTTGAAACAAAAGAAGGTATTCCTTTACAGGTCCCAAATTTAGTTCTTAAGACTCCTTTAAAGTCTTTCAGGAGATCTCCTCCTCCTTTACCTCCAACTAGTTCATCATCCCCTGAATCACCATCTTCTTCCTCTACTTCTTCTTCATCCTCTACATCCACACAAACACCACATACTCCACCTAGACAACCTCATATACCTCAAGCACCTCATAAACCACCTGCTGTCATGGCTTTCCGACCTATTGTATAGGCTAGATATGCTGCCTTAGTCTTACCTAATAACCTTGATGCATTCCCAGCTGGATACTCAAAATACCTTTCCAAGTACAATGGAGAAACTAGTCCCTCAACTGAGGACCATCTTCAAGCTTTCCTAGACTTTGCAGACAACATGAATATTGAACAAGAAGATGTTTATATGAGATTGTTTGTACAATCAATTGAAGGAAATGGGAGGATTTGGTTTAGGTTGTTACCGAAAACTTCCATTAGAAATTGGGAAGAGCTTAAAACCATATTTAAAAATCAATGGGGCGTGAAAAAGGATCCTCTTTACTTCCTCACATATTTTTAAGAGCTTAAAAGAAACTTTGGTGAACCAGTATCATATTTTATCAAAAGATTCAATAAACTCTATCACAAAATGCCTGCTGATTGTAAGCCCCCTGTAGCAACAACCAAGTCTAGATTTTCTAAATATTTTTATGATGACTTTGTTGTTATGCTACAAAAGGGAACTTCAAGAACTCTTGAAGAGATGCAAACAAACACTATAGAAGTAGAAACAAGTAGGGAAGCCTCAACTTCTTTAAAGCTTAAGGGTGAAAAGGCCCAAAGAAAACTCAAAATTGCTCAAGAAGCCTCTAGTTCCTCTAAGACTAAATCAGGAGACTCAAAAATAGATGAAATAGTATCTCTTCTTAGAAACCTATCAAATAGGATTTCAAAGATTGAGACCCAAACCAGGACAATACAACAAATAGTTACTAGACCCCAAAACCAAAATCAGGGTTACTATAAAAGAAATCCACCATTACAAATTCTTCAGAGACCTAGAAATGATCAACATGTTCATACTCCTCTATTGATATATGACCAACAACTTGATGATAATACTATGACAATTATTGAAGATATTAATAGTATGGATTCTTCTTCCAATCAAACAGTCATCATTCCTCTGTCACAACAAAATCAGGTTCAAGAAGATCAGGAAGCTTCACAAGTCTCTAAATATCACGCTTTCTCTAAATTTTTGATTGCAGAGTTAAACAAGAGGTGTGATCTTAGCCCTAGGCCTGTTCCTGGGAGACCTCCAAAGGAAACTCCAATAATTGAAGCATGTACCAAAACTGTTGAAGCTCAAACAACTCTTATTCATCGCTTAGATCAGTGAATTCATACTACCCAAATTGGTAAAAACATTTTGATTACATTTAATGTTGAAAAAGAATTAGAGAGGGTTAAGATTCCAATTCCACTATTAGAACTTTCTAAAAACCCTGGTTAGAAAATCCAAGTCACAAAATGGATACAAAATACCTCGGTTGATGTTGAAGGTGATGTCATATGTATGCAAGATGAAAAACCAACAGTATTTTTTGGCCCTAGTTCAGACATGATAGATGAGATAGTGCCTCCTTTCTATGTAACTCTTAAAACAAATGATTCCATGTTGTATAATTGTATGCTTGATTCAGGACCATCACACAACTTTATGCCAAAAATCTATCATGGACCATTTGAAAATCGACATAACTAGATCCTACCATGACTTGTACACCTTTGATTCTAAAAGGGTGCCTTGTTTGGGATTGATCAAGGATCTAGTGGTTACCCTTGCCCAAATTCCAGTGAAAAGTGTAGTACTTGATATTGTTGTCACAAATATCCCTCCCAAGTTCGGAATGCTCATTTCTAGGTCTTGATGTGCCAAATTAGGGGGAACTCTACAGATGGATATGTCATATGCTACTATTCCTGTTTATGGAGGAGAGCAATTAATATTGTCTAGAAAGGTAATATTTTTACACACTGTTTGTAAGATTGCCCAACCAAGGAACCATCCAATTTATGCAATAGATCAAGACTTTCGTTGTTTTCAACTCACTTCAAACTAACATAAAGCTCAAGTCAAAATTGAAGAGGTAGTTGAAAGTCTTGAACCAATCCAAACTGATATTTGGAAACTATTCTTTGATGGCTCTTGCAGGAAAGATGGGGCAGGAGTTGGAGTAGTTTTAATTTCACCTGGAAAAGAAAATATAACCCAATCATGTAAATTAGACTTCGAAGTTACAAATAATGTGGCTGAATATGAAGCTTTCCATTTAGGATTACAATTAGCCAAAAGCTTAAAGTTCGAAACTTAAGTGTTTTTACTGATTCAGAACTTATTGTTAAGCAAGTAAGAAACGTTTGCCAGACCAAGCACCCTAGACTTAGGTCCTACTGAAATGAAGTATGGGATTCAGTTGAAAACTTCTTTGATGCTTTTAATTTGACTCATATTCCCAGAGATCAGAAGATTCATGTAGATGCCTTAGTTGTCTCTACTATCTCTTTTAAATTTCCTGATCATACTAATGTACTCTATTAGATACAAGTCAAATATAAGCCATCTATCCTAGATAATCTGAAACATTGCCAAATATTTGAAGATGATGAACATTTGAAATCATTTCTGCAGGTAATAGATGATTTTTCATTTCTAGAAATTGATAAATATAGAACTGAAATAAATGAAAATACAGGTGGAATTGATACTTTAGATTTTAAACCCAAATTGCTAATCATGACATTATTGAATTATCTAATAATTTTATTCCAAAAGGACTCATTCCTTTAGAAAAATTGTTTGATCACAATGATGTCCTCCGAAACCCTCAGTCCATTTCTTCAGAAGATGACCTAGAAGAGATTAACATTAGAACTGATGAATATATCAAAAACATCAAATATGTGCATCTCTAGACCCTGAGATCAAAGCTCAATATATTAAGTTACTGCAAAATTATAAGGATGTTTTTGCTTGGACTTATGCTGATCTAAAGACCTACGATACTTCATTAATACAACATAAGATTCCTTTGAAGCCAAAAGCAAAACCTTATCAACAGAAACTTAGAAAGATAATTCCAGCCCTTCTACCAACTAGAGAAAGGGAGATTAAGAAAATTCTAGATGCTCAGATCATCCTCCCTTTTAGATATTCTAATTGGGTTGCAAATCTAATTCCTATTAGAAAGAAAAATGGAGAAATAAGACTCTGAGTGGATTTTAGAAATTTGAACAAGGCATCATTAAAAGATAATTATCCTTTGCCCAAAATGGATCAGTTACTTCAAACAGTTTCAGGAACACAAAGAATTTCTATGCTTGATGGCTTTTCAGGTTACAATAAGGTGAATGTTGATACAACAGACAGAGAGGAGACAACCTTTACTACACCATGGGGTACATTCATCTACGCTAGGATGCCATTTGGATTAACCAATGCTCGAGCGACATTTCATAGATCTATGGACATAACTTTTATGGGTCAAGTAAATAAATTTGTTTTTATTTATCTTGACGAGATAACTATTTTTCTAAATTTGATTAGAAACATCTAAAGCACTTGATGAAGGTTTTTGACAGGTGTAGAAAATTTGGAATATCATTGAACCCTAAGAAGTCCTTGTTTGTTGTCAAAGAAGGAAAACTATTGGACCATATAATTTCAAAGGAGGGAGTAGTAATTGACCCCAAATGAGTATCTGCCATTGAAACATTGACTTTACCTAGAAACAAGAAGGAGATACAAGCTTTTCTAGGAAAGATTAATTTTCTAAGGAGGTTTATTCCAAATTATGCAGAGATTGTAAAAGATATAACTGACATGCTCCGAAAGGACCATGAAGTCAAATGGATTGCCTCTTCTAGGCATGCATTTGAACAAATAAAAAGGGCTATCGCTGAAGCTCCCACCTTAGCCAACCCTGATTATACTAAGACATTTAGTATTTTCTCTTTTTCCTCTGAAACAACTCTTACTGCCATTCTATTAAAGAAAAATGAAGATTCACATGACCAACCGATAGCCTTTTTCAGCAAGGTTATGAGAGTTGCTGAGCTTAAGTATGAAATCATTGAGAAGAAAGCCTATGCTCTAATTCAAGCCCTGAAATCATTCAGAATGTATGTCTTACATTCACTTATTACTTCTTATGTCCCTAACAATGCTGTGAAAATTGTCCTAACCCAACCATACATTGATGGGAAAAAAGGTAGACAGATCACTCAAATTCTAGAGTTTGATCTAGCTATCAAGACTACCAAGCTAGTAAAAGGTCAAGGATTAGCCAAGCTTCTAGCTGAATCCAACTGCAAAGTACATGGAATCAATTATGTTTTAGAAATAGAAGGGAAGAATACACAACCTTCTATCCTTGTAGAAGGGGAGAATCCACAAGAACCTTCCCTTCATGCTTAAGGGGAGAATCCACGAGAACCTCTATCTTCTGAGCAGATTAGTCCTATACACATTGATGAAAATTTCTTGTTGTCAAGCTGGTATCAAGATATTGTAAATTTCTTGATCCATTTTGAGTGTCCAACATCATTCTCCAAAACCCAGTGTAAAACCCTTAAGTTAAAATCAGTCAAGTACTGCATTATAAATGCAAATTTATACTGGAAAGATCCATTGAATATTTTGTTATTATGTTTAATAGAATCAGAAACTGAAGGAAACATTGATTAGTTTCATACAAGATTTTGTGGGGGAAATTATGCTTGGAGAGCAACATCATACACGATTCTGAAGGGACTATTTTATTGGCCAACATTGTTCGTACAACTAGGGGCAAAGGTCAGAGGTTGTGTTCCTTGTCAAATGTTTGTTGGTAAACAAAAATTAGTGGATCCTCTACTCGTTCCATCAATAGTTTTAGCACCATTTTCTCAATGGGGATTAGATTTTGTTGGAGAGATTCACCCCACTTCAAGTAATCAGTATAGATGGATCCTCACTACAATAGACTACTTTACGAAATGGGTGGAAGAAATTCCAGTCAGAAATGCTACTGATTCAGTAGTAATTAAGTTTATTGAGGAGAAATTCTTATCTAGTTTTGGTTGCACAACTCAAATTGTCATTGATAATGTAGTAGCATTTTCTAGTGTTAAAATGATTGACTTTTGCCAGAAATATCAGATTCTATTACATCATTCAACTCCATACTAACCTCAAGGTAATGACCTTGTAGAATCATCAAACAGAAGTCTGGTAAAGGTAATAAAAAAGACTCTAGCTGATCATAAGAAGAGCTGGGATTCACATTTGATTTATGCAGTATGGGCAAATAAAATTACTCCAAAATTATCAATTGGAAAATATCCATTTCAATTAGTCTATGGGAATGATGCAATCTTCCCTACCAATTTGGCCTTCTCTGTTTTAAAATTCCTACAGGATTCAACAAATGAACCTGATGTTTTTTCAAGAAGAATAACTTAGATTATTGAACTTAATGAAAACAGAGATGAAGTTCAACACAAATTGAACAAATATCATAATAAGATGAAGGCCCTGTTTGACAGAAGAGCTAGGGAAAGGGACTTTAAGGAAGGTGATCTAGTTCTAAGATGGGATGCCAAGAGAGAAAAGAAAGGAAATCATGGCAAATTTGACAATCTATGGTTTGGACCTTTAGCAATTGCTGAAGTCAAGGGTAACAACACTTTTGTGCTGTAGAATCTTGAAGGGCTATATTCCACTTATCCTGTAAATGGAAGGTTTCTCAAACATTACATTCAGTACTAAGAAGTTGAAATAGTTTTCATTGTAAATACTCTGGTTTTCTTTTACCTTTCAAGATGTTAGTGTGATATTTTTTATAGCAAGGACTCCATAACCCGAGGAGAAGGCACATGGATCTACAGGTTCTATGCATTCCACGGGAGAAAGCAGTCCCTAGATTGAGCCAATGTTGCAACATTTTTTGTTTTGAATAGGTAGAATAAAATAGTAATATATATATATATTGAAACTAATGTAAGTTAGGATACAGAAATAACAATATTAAAAAATGTTTTTGAAAATATCTAGATGATGATGTCCATATCAAAGAAAATGTTAGGTTAAATGTCCTAAAAAATCAAGACAAAAAGAAAAATTTAAGTTACAAAGAAAAGAAAACAAATAAAGTCTGAAAGTGAGAAAGTCTAAATGCCACTACTATTTTTCACAAAATAATGGTTGTGTGCAACTTGTCATAAATGCCACAACCGATGATAGTCAAATAGTTTAATCTTGACTGCTTCATGCTTTAAATTTGATGTTATAATTAGAGATAAAGATCTGGCCAAAATGTTTAATCTTGGAAGATCAATAGTTAGGTAGAGAATAATAAAGTGCTCATCCGTTTAATCTGAGCCCTTGGATGTTATAAGGTTAGAATTAGATAGTTTTCTTTTTAAAAAATAAACAAAATGAAAAAGGGTTTGCTAGCTTAAATGCACCCATTAAGTGAAGAAAAAATGATAAGATAAGCAAAGGGTAAGTAGAAGAAAGGTTGTAGAAGTATGATAATTCATTGGACAAAATGTGCATTTATCATGTTTTACCATATATTTCTATGTCCATGAGGCAATTACACAAAGCAAATGAAGGTCTACAAGATCAATTAATTAACTTCCCTCATCCTCATTCATTCCTATATTTACTAATTTCTACTTCCCACCTTCATACAATTCATATCCATTCATTTTCCATAAAAAACCCCTTTTCCTAAGGTTAAAATCCTTTTTGCCTAGGGAAAGTGAAAACCCCATGCTAAATCCCCTTTTATCCAAAATAACCACAAAAAGATGTTTAGCCTAAGTATTGATGTATATATGAAAAGAAAATAACTCACGAAAAGACATAATACTTAGTGTATTTCCCCTTTCCGCTCATGTTTCATATTAACGCTAATTATAGTATTAAACACCTAAAATTGCCCTTTCCTGTATATTATTAACTCCCTTATTAAATATTCAGAAACCATTAGTTTTATTATAAAACTATGTAATTCCATAACATATCGCATATCGGTGGATTTCAAATCTTTCAACGTGCATGCACTCTCCTCGGCATTGCGATATGCAATGCGTGATCGACCTGGACCAGACACAATATATTTCATAATTCATTGCCATTTCAAATCTGCCCTTCATCACAAGTCTCGGCTGAAATAATACCCCCTGCTGTTGTGATCTCCGATATGCGATGGGAACCCGGACTCTATCGCATTATTATCCATGATTTATTTCCATGTTGTGTCCGGCCCCTATCGCATTCCTTTGCAATGGGCCTTCCTTCTCTAAACTATGATTGCGATATGCGATGAACCTGGACCCGACGTCATGTATCTGCTCGTATTCATACTTTTTCAAGTCCGCCATACCTTTTTTTGCAAAGGATTTCTTTGTTAAATTATTTTTATGATTTAAACGAAAAACCAACCGAAACCTTTGTTTAAACATAAAACCCTGCTAATCTCAGTGTTTAACCTATAATAAAGCCCATACCGCCATAATTAATCGTTGGGCCCCTATGCGCTGCTCTTTCGCTCCACCACCATCCGATCACGTGCATTCAAATCCAACGACCCTCAACAATTTCAGTTTGGCTCTCTGTCCGAGCATTACCCGCCCGAAAAGTGGTATTGCACTAACCTTCCCTTGCTACCTGTTAGGCTCAGATTGTATCGAGTGACCCCTCGCAAAACTGTTGTGCCTCATAAGCGGTGCAATGGAAACCAAAACCACCTCCCACATAATGACACAATGACCACTGTTCACTTTGCGCCATATCTGAAAAAGAAAATTGTTTTTTCCGTTTAAACGCAAAAATCACCATTTTGGCTTTGTTTCACCCATTTACATAGTGAACCCTCCATAAGTCTCTGCGACCAATAAAACCATTTTTTTACCTTCCGATACCCTTTGGACTCCTTCCAATATCCTTTCGAGCTAAATAAGCCATTGATGTCCTTCTTTGTCACCTATGTTTTCTTAACAATTTCTGTGTTTTGCAGGTAAAAACTCTTGTTCTAGGTTTACAAATAAAAATCCTGCATACAATTTGAAGACAAATACGAAGATCTTACTGTTGAAAAACATAGTAAAAACTTGAAATGCACAATAAAGGTATAAAGGAATACAGTAAAGGTTACTCAACAGAGTCAAAGGATATTCATAGAGTTTAAAGAGTATTAGATGAAAGATCAAATGAAAGAATCTACCAGCGTAAAGGATACATACAATCAAGCAGCTTAAAGGGAAAAATTTCAAACAACAAAGCCATCACAACCTGAACAAAAGGGACAACAAGAAGTAGTTCAACAACTGCCCCTATCTTCTTGCATGAAGATCTTTCCGTTCCTAGAATAAATCTTAATCAATTTTAGAATATTTTCTTAGTTTCATTATTGTGTAAATAACTCTCTTCTCAAGTTGTTATTAGTTCAATGTCCAAGGTTCATTGTTCATTTCTTATTAAGTTGTGATTGCTCATTTTACTTTGAACCTAGTTGCACCTTCGAAGGAAGCTTTTATAGACACTTGATGTACTCAGTGTTTCTAGAACCTTAATAAAAAGTAGAGGATTTTGAATTTGGTTTTACAGAATTTGTGTTATCTTGTAAGTTTTCCGAGTTATCAATCATTATATTTTTCTTCATATGCTTATGAATTATAGACATATCTAGGTAGGAAAAATTGTGTCTCAATTTATTCCTATAAGCTCCTGAAGTGATCATCTATTAAGAGAATGGATTAATGAACTGTCTGTTTAGCTAATCCCCTCTAGTCAATAAACCATCAACATCTTTTGTAAGCTTAAGTATACTGCCTTGAATCTTTGTAACGTAGTTTAGAAGGTTTTCATACTTATGATTGTTCTGTTTTACAATCTGGAAATAGTGATAATCATATTATTTTTTGTCTTCTTCTCACCACTATTTGATCTATATCATTGTGTAAAGCTTTATAGTAGTCCTTTGATGAGATATTAATATTATCCAAAGGATTAAGTATTTCAATTTTGCATCTGTCTTCATTCATTGGTCTTCCAAAACTAAAACCAAAAACCCCAAAACAATTATTTTAGATGCTCTGGCATTGGTAGCTGACCTACTACTATCTCCGAGGTACAACATCAGACTGGTGCCATTGCTAGGGACTCAAATTTCTTTTAATTTTCCCTTGAGACAACAATATTCATTCATTCTTCCCCTTTAAAGTGATTAAAGGTTTAGAAAGGTTAAAATAATTCACCTAGGAGACTCCACACTCCCAAGCTGGCATCTTTTAAACATACCAGATCTCGTTCAGAAGCTGACATAGTTAGTCCTCTATCAGATCCTGAAAGGCTTCTAAGAAAATCCCTTTTTGAAAGGGGACACCAACCATCTTCTTCTTCCTCTTTAGTTCTACAGTCTGAAGAATTAGAATCATTTGACCCCTATAGTAATATCCCATATGAATCTGATTACTCCCATTTATCATCTAGGGTTATTGAAAGTCTAGATAGGGGAGTTGATTTTAAGTCAGCCTACCTTACTCATTCATTAGAATCTCATCCAATACCCACACTACCACCAAGATCACCTAAAACTGAATCTGATTTGGGTGTTAATCTACTAGAATATAAACCCACAGATTTCATATCCCCTACCACCTATCATTTTCCTTCCATTTCTGACCGACCTGAAGCTTCTTTTTCTGAACAACATGAGGAGACCTTCTCCATATATTCCAATCCTCTCTTTGAAACAAAATAAGGTATTCCTTTACAGGTCCCAAAGTTAGTTCTTAAGACTCCTTTAAAGTATTTCAGGAGATATCATCCTCCTTTACCTCCAACTAGTTCATAACCCCTGAATCACCATCTTCTTCCTCTACTTCTTCTTCATCCTCTACATCCACACAAACACCATATACTCCACTTGAACAACCTCATATACCTCAAGCACCTCATACACCACCTGCTGTCATGGCTTTTCGACCTATTGTACAGGCTAGATATGCTGCCTTAGTCTAATAACCTTGATGCATTCCCAGCTGGATACTTAAAATACCTTCCCAAGTACAATGGAGAAACTGGTCCCTTAGCTGAGGCCCATCTTCAAGCTTTCCTAGACTTTGCAAACAACATGAATATTGAATAAGAAAATGTTTATATGAGATTGTTTGTACAGTCACTTGAAGGAAATGTGAGGATTTGGTTTAGGCAGTTACCAGTAGCTTCCATTAGAAATTGGGAAGAGCTTACAACCATATTTAAAAATCAATGGGGTGTGAAAAAGGATCCTCTTTACTTCCTCACATAATTTGAAGAGCTTAAAAGGAACTTCGGTGAACCAGTATCAGATTTTATCAAAAGATTCAATAAAATCTATCACAAAATACATGCTAATTGTAAGCCCCCTATAGCAGCAACTAAGTGTAGATTTTCTAAAGCTTTTGATGATTACTTTGATGTTATGCTACGAGAGAGAAATTCAAGAACTCTTGAAGATATGAAAACAAACTCTATAGAAGTAGAAGCAAATAGGGTAGCCTCAACTTCTTTAAAACTTAAGGAAGAAAAGGCCCAAAGAAAACTCAAAACTATTCAAGAAGCCTCTAGTTCCTCTAAGACTAAATCAAAAGACTAAAAAATAGATGAAATAAAATCTCTTCTTAGAAACCTATCAAATAGGATTTGAAATATTGATACCCAACCAAGGACAATACAACAAATAGTCACTGGACCCCAAAACCAAAATCAAGGTCAGTATAAAAAAAATCCATCACTACAAATTCTTCAGCGACCTAGCAATGATCAACAAGTTCCTACTCCTCTATTGATAGATGACCAACAACCTGATGATAATACTATGACAATTATTGAAGATATTAATAGCATGGATTCTTATTCCAATGAAACAGTCATAATTCCTCTCTCACAACAAAATCAGGTTCAAGAAGATCAAGAAGCTTCACAAGTCTCTAAATATCATGCTTTCTCTGATTTTTTAATTACAAAGTTAAACAAGAGGTATGATCTTAGGCCTAGGCCTAGTCCTGGGAGACCTCCAAAGGAAACTGCAATAATTGAACCATGTACCAAAACTGTTGAAGCTCAAACAACTCTTATTAAGCCCTTAGATCAGTCAATTGATACTACCTAGACTGGTAAAAAAAATTTGACTACATTTAATGTTGAAAAAGAATTAGAGAGGGTTAAGATCCCAAATCCACTGTCAGAACTTTCTAAAAACCCTGGTTACAAAATCAAGTCACAAAATGGATACAAAATAACTCGGTTGATGCTGAAGGTGATGTCATAAGCCTGCAAGATGAAAAACCAACAGTAGTTTTTGGCCCTAGTTTAGACATGATAGATGAGATAGTGCCTCCTTCTAATGTAACTCTTAAAACAAATGATTCCATGTTGTATAATTGTATGCTTGATTTACAAGAATCACACAACCTTATGCCAAAATCTATCATGGACCATTTGAAACTCGACATAACTAGATCCTACCATGACCTGTACACCTTTGATTCTAAAAGGGTGCCATGTTTTGGATTGATCAAGGATCTAGTGGTTACCCTTGTCCAAATTCTAGTGAAAAGTGTAGTATTTGATATTGTTATCACAGATATCCCTCCCAAGTTCGGAATGATCCTTTCTAGGTCTTTCTGTGCCAAATTAGGGGGAACTCTATAGATGGATATGTCATATGCTACTATTCCTGTTTATGAAGGAGAGCAATTAAGATTGTATAGAGAGGTAATATTTGTACATATTATTTGTAAGACTGACCAACCAAGGAACCATCCAATTTATGCAATAGATCAAGACTTTGGTTGTTTATAGCTCACTACAAACCAACATAAAACTCAAGTCAAAATTGAAGAGGTAGTTGAAAGTCTTGAACCAAACCAAATTGATATTTGGAAACTGTTCTTTGATGTCTCTTGCACGAAATATGGGGAAAGAGCTGGAGTAGTTTTAATTTCACCTGAAAAGAATATAACCCAATCATGTAAATTAGACTTCAAAGCTACAAATAATGTGGCTGAATATGAAGCTTTCCATTTAGGATTATAATAATCCAAAAGCTTAAAAGTTCAAAACTTAAGTGTTTTTACTGATTCAGAACTTATTTTTAAGCAAGTAAGAAATATTTTCCAGACCAAGAACCTTAGACTTAGGTCCTACCAAAATGAAGTATGGGATTCAGTTTAAAACTTCTTTGATGCTTTTAATTTGACTCATATTCCCAGAGATTAGAATATTCATGTAGATGCCTTAGTTGTCTCTGCTATCTCTTTTAAAATTCCTGATCATACTGATGTAATCTATCAAATACAAGTCAAATATAGGCCATCGATCCTAGATAATCTGAAACATTGGAAAATATTCAAAGATGATGAACATTTGAAATCATTTATGCAGGTAATAGATGATTTTCCATTTCTATGAATTGATGAAGATAGAACTGAAGTAAATGAAAATACAGATGGAAATGATACTTCAAATTTTAAAACCCAAATTGCTAATCATGACATTATTGAATTATCTAATAATTTTATTCCAAAAGGACTCATTCGATTTGAAAAATTGTTTGATCAATATGATGTACTCCGAAACCCTCAGTCCATTTCTTCAGAAGATGACCTAGAAGAGATTAACATTGGAACTGATGAAGATATCAAAAACATCAAAATATGTGCATCTCTAGACCCTGAGATCAAAGCTCAATATCTTAAGTTACTGCAAAATTATAAGGATGTTTTTGCTTGGACTTATGTTGATCTAAAGACCTATGATACTTCATTGATACACATAAGATTACTTTGAAGCCAGAAGCAAAACCTTATCAATAGAAACTTAGAAGGATAAATCCAACCTTTCTACCAGCTGTAGAAAGGGAGATTAAGAAAATGTTAGATGCTCAAATCATCCTCCCTCTTAGATATTCTAGTTCCCGTTAAAAAGAAAAATTGAGAAATAAGACTCTGTGTGGATTTTAGAAATTTGAACAAGGCATCATTAAAAGATAATTATCCTTTGCCCAAAATGGACCAGTTACTTCAAATGGTTTCAGGAGCACAAAGACTTTCTATGCTTGATGGTTTTTCAGGTTACAATAGATACATCAAAGAGAGAGAAGACAACCTTTACTACACCTTGGGGTACATTCATGTATGCTAGGATGCCATTTGGCTTAACCAATGCTGGAGCAACATTTCAGAGAGCTATGGACATAACTTTTATGGGCCATGTAAATAAATTTGTGGCTATTTATCTTGATGACATAACTATTGTTTCTAAATCTGATCAGAAACATCTAAATTACTTTATGAAGGTTTTTGACAGGTGTAGAAAATTTGGAATATCATTGAACCCTAAGAAGTCCTTGTTTGCTATCAAAGAAGGAAAACTGTTGGGCCATATAATTTCAAAGGAGGGGGTAGTAATTGACCCCAAATGAGTATTTTCCATTGAAACATTGACCTTACCTAGAAACAAGAAGGAGATTCAATCTTTTCTAGGCAAGATTAATTTTCAAAGGAGGTTTATTCCAAATTATGCAGAGATTGTAAAAGATATAACTGACATGCTCTGAAAGGACCGTGAAGTCAAATGGACTACCTCTTCTAGGCATGAATTTGAACAAATAAAAAGGGATATCTTTGAAGGTCCGACCTTAGTCAACCCTGATTACACTAATCCATTTAGTATTTTCTCTTTTGCCTCTGAAACCAACCCTGATTATACTAAACCATTTAGTATTTTCTCTTTTGCCTTTGAAACCAACCCTGATTATACTAAACCATTTAGTATTTTCTCTTTTGCTTCTGAAACAACCCTTGTTGTCATTCTATTACAGAAAAATGAAGATTCCCATGACCAACCCATAGCCTTTTTCAACAAGGTTATGAGAGATGCTAAGCTTAAGTATGACTTCGTTGAGAAGCAAGCCTATGCCCTCATTCAAGCCCTAAAATCATTCAGAATGTATGTCTTACATTCACCTATTAACACTTATGTCCTTAATACTGCTGTGAAAATTGTCCTAACCCAACCAGGCACTAATGGGAAAAGAGGTAGATGGATCACTCAAATTCTGTAGTTTGATCTAACTATCAAGACTACCAAGCTAGTAAAAGGTCAAGGATTAGTCAAGCTTCTAGCCGAATCCAACTGCAAAGTACTTGGAATCAATTCTATTTTAGAAATACGAGGGATGAATACACAAGAACCTTTTGTCCTTACAAAAGGGTAGAATCCACAAGAACATCTACGTTATGAGCAGATCAGTCCTATACACATTGATGAAAAATTCTTGTTGTCAAACTGGTATCAAGTTATTGTAAATTTCTTTATCCATTTTCAATCTCCATCATCATTCTCCAAAACCCAGTTAAAACCCTTAAGTTAAAATCAGTCAAGTACTATATTATAAATACAAATTTATACTGGAAATATCCACTGAATTTTTTGTTATTATGGTTAACAGAATCAGAAACTGAAGGAATCATTGATCAATTTCATACAGGATTTTGTGGGGGACATTATGCTTGGAGAGAAACAACATACAAGATTTCGAGGGGAGGATTTTATTGGCCCACATTGTTCTTACAAGTAGGGGAAAAGGTCAGAGGTTGTGTTCCATGTCAAATGTTTGTTGGTAAACAAAAATTAGCGACTCTTCCACTCATTCCATCAATAGTTTCAGCACCTTTTTCTCAATGGGGATTAGATTTTGTTGGAGAGATTCACCCCACTTAAAGTAATAAGTATAGATGGATCCTCATTGCAACAAACTACTTTACTAAATGGGTGGAAGCAATTCCAGTCAGAAATGTTACTGATTTAGCAGTAATTAAGTTTGTTGAGGAGAATATCTTATCTAGATTTGTTTACCCAACTCAAATTGTCACTGATAATGCATCAACTTTTTCTAGTGCTAAAATGATTGAGTTTTTCCAGAAATATCAGATTCTATTACATCGTTCAACTCCATACTACACTCAAGGTAATGGCCTTGCAGAATCTTCAAACAAAAGTCTAGTAAAGGTAATAGAAAAGACTCTAGCTGATCATAAGAAGAGCTGGGATTCACATTTGATTTATGCAATATGAGCAAAAAAAATTACTCCAAAGAGATCAAATGGAAAATCTCCATTTCAATTAGTCTATGGGAAAGATGCAATCTTCCCTACCAATTTGGCCTTCCCTATTTTAAAATTCCTACAGGATTCAACAGATGAACCTGATGATTTTTCAAGAAAAATAAGTCAGATTATTGAACTTAATGAAAACATAGATGAAGTTCAACACAAATTGAAAATATATCAGAATAAGATGAAGGCCCTGTTTGACAGAAGAGCTAGGGAAAGGGACTCTAAGGAAGGTGATCTAGTTCTAAGATGGGATACCAAGAGAGAAGAGAAAGGAAAACATGGCAAATTTGACAGTCAAGGGTAACAACACTTTTTTTCCTACAGAATCTTGAAGGGCTATATTCCACTTATCGTGTAAATGGAAGGTTTCTCAAACATTACATTAAGTACTAAGAAGTTGAAATAGTTTTCATTGTAAATACTCTGGTTTTCTTTTACCTTTCAAGATGTTAGTGTGATCTTTTTTTATAGCAAGCACTCTATAACCTGAGGGGAAGGCACATGGATCTACAGGTTCTCTACATTCTACAGGAGAAAGCATTCCCCAGATGGAGCCAATGTTGTAGCATTTTTTGGTTTTGATAAGATAGAATAAAATAGTAAAAAAAAACAATATTTTGAAAAAAGTGGTAAGTTAGGATATGGACATAACAATTTTAAAAAAATGTTTTTGAAAATATTTTGATGAAGATGTCCATATCAAAGAAAATGTTAGGTTAGATGTCCTAAAAAATAAAGACAAAAGGAAAATTTTAGGTTAGAAAGAAAAGAAAACAAATAAACTCTGAAACCGAGCAAGTCTAAATGCCACTACTATTTTTTTCACAAAATAATGGTTGTGTGCAGCTTGTCATAAATGCCATAACCGATGACAATCAAATAGTTTAATCTTGATTGCTTCATGCTTTAAATTTGATGTTATAATTAGAGAATAAATATCTAGCCAAACTGTTTAATCATGGTAGATTAGTAGTTAGGTAGAGAATAATAAGGTGCTCATTAGTTTAATCTGAGCCCTTGGATATTATAAGGTTAGAATTAAATAGTTTTCTTTTTAAAAAGCAAACAGAAAGGAAAAGGGTTTGCTAGCTTATATGCACCCATTAAGTGAAGAAAAAATTGATAGGATAAGTAAAGGGTAAGTAGAAGAAAGGTTGTAGAAGTATGATAATTCATTGGACAAAATGTACATTTATCATGTTTTACCATATGTTTCTATGTCCATGAGGCAATTACACAAAGCAAATGAAGGTCTACAAGATCAATTAATTAACTTCCCTCATCCTCATTCATTCCTATATTTACTAATTTTTGCTTCCCACCTTCATAGAGTTCTTATTCACTCATTTTCCATAAAAAACCCCTTTTCCTAAGGTTAAAATATTTTTTGCCTAGGGAAATTGAAAACCCCATGTTAAATCCCCTTTTACCCAAAAAACCCACAAAAAGATGTTTAGCATAAGTATTGATGTATATATGAAAAGCAAATAACTCATGAAAAGGCATAATATTTAGTGTATTTCTCCTTTCTGTTCATGTTTCATATTAACACTAACTTATAGTATTAAACCCCTAAAATTCCCATTTCCCATATATTATTAACTCCCTTATTAAATATCTTGAAACCATTAGTTTTATTATAAAACTGTGTAATTCCATAACACTCTGCATATTGGTGGATCACAAATCTTTCAATGTGCATGCACTCTCATTCGCATTGCGACATGCAATGTGTGATGAACTCGAACCTGACACAATATATTTCATAATTCATTGCCATTTCGCATCAACCCTTCATTGCAAGTCCCGGCTGAAACAATACCCTCCGCCATTGCGATCTCCGATATACGATGGGAACCCAGACCCAATCGCATTATTATCCATAATTTATTTCCATGTCGTGTCCGACCCCTATCGCATTCCTTTATGATGGGCCTTCCTTTGCTAAACTGCGATTTTGATATGTGATGAAACCGGACCTGATGTCATCTATCTACCCAAATTCATACTTTTTCTAGTCCGCCATACCTTGTTTTGTAAAGGAATTCTTTGTTAAACTATTTTTATGATTTAAATGAAGAATGAACTTAAACCTTTGATAAAACATAAAAACCTACTAATCTCAGTCTTTAACCCATAATAAAGCCCATACCACCAGAATTAATCGTTGGGCCCTTGCACGTTGCTCTTTTGCTCCACCATCGTCCGATCACATGCATTCAAATCCAACGACCCTCAGCAATTTCGGGTTGGCTCTCTGTTTGAGCATTAAGCACCCGAAAAGCGGTATTGCATTGACCTCACCTTGTTACGTGTCAGGCTTAGATTGTATCAGGTAACCCCTCCCAAAACCACCACGCCTCATAAGCGGTGCAATGAAAACCAAACCACCTCCCGCATAACAACAAAATGACCACTGTTCACTTTGCGCCATATTTAAACAAGAGAGCTGTTTTTTCGTTTAAATGCAAAAATCACCATTTTGGCTTTGTTTCACCCATTTACATAGTGAACCCTCCATAAGCCTCTGCAACTAACAAAACCATTATTTTACCTTTCGATACACTCTGGACTCCTTCCAATATACTTTCAAGCTCAATAAATCCATTGATGTCCTTCTTTGTCACCTATGTTTTCTTAACAATTTCTGTGTTTTGCAGGTAAAAACTCCTATTCCATGCTGACAAAGAAAAATCCTGCATACAGTTTGAAGACAAATACGAAGATCTTACTATTGAAAAACAAAGCAAAAACCTGAAATGAACAGTAAAGGTAAAAAGGAATACAGTAAAGGTTACTCTGCAGAGTCAAATGATATTCACAAAGTTTAAAGAGTATCAGATGAAAGATCAAATGAAGGAATCAACCAACATAAAGGATACAAACAATCAAACAGCTTAAAGGGAAAAATATCAAACAATAAAGCCAGTACAACATGAATAAAAGGAACAACAAGAAGTAGTTCAATAGCTTCCCCTATCTTCTTGCATGAAGATCTTTCCTTTCCGAGAATAAATCTTAATCAATTTTAGAATATTTTCATAGTTTCATTATTGTATAAATAACTCTCTTCTCAAGTTGCTATTGGTTCAATGTTCAAGGTTCATTATTCATTGCTTTTTAAGTCATGACTGTTCATTCTACTTTGACCCTGATTTCAGACCCTGATTTCACCTTTGAAGGAATCTTTTCTAGACACTTTATGTACTCAGTTTTTCTGGAACCTTACTACAAAGCAGAGGATTCTGAATTTGGGTTTACACAGTTTGTGTTATACTGTAAGTTTTCCTAGTTATCAATCATTATGTTTTTATTCATATGCTTATGACTTATAGAGATATCTAGGTAGGAATATTTGTGTCTCAATTTATTCCTATAATCTCCTAAAGTGATCATCTATTAAGAGAATAGATTAATGAACTATCTGTTTAGCTAATCCCCTCTAATCAATAAGTCATTAGCATCTTTTTCAAGTTTAAGTATACTCCCTTGAATCTTTGGGATGTAGTTTAGAAGGTTTTCATACATATGATTTTTCTGTTTTATAGTCTGGAAACTGTGATAATCATATTATTTTCTGTCTTCTTCTCACCACTATTTGATCTATATCACTGTGTAAATCTTTATTACAACCATTTACTGAGATATTAATATTATCCAAAGGATTAAGTATTTAAATTCTACATCTGTCTTCATTCACTGGTCTTCCAAAACTAAAACAAAAAACCCCAAAACAATTATTTTAGATGCTCTAGCATTGGTAGCTAACCTACTACTATCCCAGAGGTACAACATCAGACTGGTGCCGTTTCTGGGGATTCGAATTTCTTCCCTTAGGACAACAATATTCATTCATCCTTTTCCTTTAAGGTGATTAAAGGTTTAGAAAGGTTAAAATAATTCACCTAGGCGACTCCACACTCCCAAGCTGGCACCTTTTAAGCATACCAGATCTCGCTTAGAAGCTGACATAGTTAGTCCTCTTTCAGATCCTGAAAGTTTTCTGAGAAAATCCAGTTCTAAAAGGGGACACCGACCATCTTCTTCTTCCTCTTTAGTCCTACAATCTGAAGAATTAGAATCATTTGACCCCTGTAGTAATATCCCATTTGATCCTGATTACTCCCATTTATCACCTAGGGTTGCTGAACTTCTACATAAAGGAGTTGATTTTAAGTCAACCTACCTTATTCATTCATGAGAATTTCATCCAATAACCACACTACCACCAAGATCACCTAAATCTGAATCTGAATTGGGTGTTAATCTACTAGAATATAAACCCACAGATTTCATATCCCCTACCACCTATCATTTTCCTTCCATTTTTGACCGACTTGAAGCTTCTTCTTCTCAGCAACCTGAGGAGACCTTCCCAATATATTCAAATCCTCTCTTTGAAATAAAAGAAGGTATTCCTTTACAGGTCCCAAAGTTAGTTCTTAAGACTTCTTTAAATTCTTTTAGGAGATCTCGTCCTCCTTTACCTCCAACTAGTTCATCAACCCCTGGATCACCATCTTCTTCCTCTACTTCTTCTTCAACCTCTACATCCACACAAACACCACATACTCCACCTGGACAACCTCATATACATCAATCACCTCATACACCACTTGCTGTCATGGCTTTCTGACCTATTTTACAGGCTAGATATGCTACCTTAGTCTAATAACCTTGATGCATTCCGAGCTGGATACTTAAAATACCTTTCCAAGTACAAAGGAGAAACTGGTCCCTCAGCTGAGGACCATCTTCAAGCTTTCCTAGACTTTTCAGACAACATGAATATTGAACAAGAAAATGTTTATATGAGATTGTTTGTATAGTCACTTGAAGGAAATGTGAGGATTTGGTTTAGGCAGTTACTAACAACTTCCATTAGAAATTGGGAAGAGCTTACAAACATATTTAAAAGTCAATGGGGTGTGAAAAAGGATCCTCTTTACTTCCTCACAGAATTTGAAGAGCTTGAAAGGAACTTCGGTGAACCAGTATCATATTTTATCAAAAGATTCAATAAACTCTATCCCAAAATGCTTGCTGATTTTAAGGCCCCTATAGCAGCAACTAAGTCTAGATTTTCTAAAGCTTTTGATGATGACTTTGCTATTATTCTATGGGAGAGAACTTCAAGAACTCTTGAAGATATGCAAACAAACTCTATAGAAGTAGAAGTAAGTAGTGTAGCCTCAACTTCTTTAAAACTTAAGGAAGAAAAGGCCTAAGGAAAACTCAAAATTGTTCAAGAAGCCTCTAGTTCCTCTAAGACTAAATCAGAAGACTCAAAAATAAATTAAATAACATCTCTTCTTAAAAACCTATCAAATAGGATTTCAAAGATTGAGACCCAACCCTGGACAATATAAAAAATAGTTACTAGACCCCAAAACCAAAATCAAGGTCAGTATAAAAGAAATCCACCACTACAAATTCTTCAACGACCTAGCAATGATCAACAGGTTCCTACTCCTCTATTGATAGATGACCAACAACCTGATGATAATGCTATGACAATTATTGAAGATATTAATAGTATGGATTCTTCTTCCAATCAAACAATCATAATTCCTCTCTCACAACAAAATCAGGTTCAAGAAGATCAAGAAGCTTCACAAGTCTCTAAATATCACGATATCTATGAATTTTTAATGGCAGAGTTATACTAGGCCTCATCCTGGGAGACCTCCAAAGGAAACTCCAGTAATTGAACCACGTACCAAAACTATTGAAGCTCAGACAACTCTTATTCAACCCTTAGATTAATCAATTGATACTACCCAAACTGGTAAAAACATTTTGACTACATTTAATGTTGAAAAAGAATTAGAGAGGGTTACGATCTCAATTCCACTGTTAGAACTTTCTAAAAACCCTGGTTACAAACGCCAAGTCACAAAATGGATAAAAATACCTTGGTTGATGCTAAAGGTGATGTCATAAGTCTGCAAGATGAAAAACCAACAATGTTTTTTGGTCCTAGTTCAGACATGATAAATGAGATAATGCCTCCTTTCTATGCAACTCTTAAAACAAATGATTCCATGTTGTACAATTGTATGCTTGATTAAGGACCAGAACATAACCTTATGCGAAAATCTATCATGGAGCATTTGAAACTCGACATAACTAGATTCTACCATGACCTGTACACCTTTGATTCTAAAAGGGTGCCCTGTTTGGGATTGATCAAGGATCTAGTGGTTACCCTTGCCCAAATTCCAGTGAAAAATGTAGTACTTGATATTGTTGTCATAGATATCCCTCCCAAGTTCGGAATGCTCCTTTCTAGGTATTGTTGTGCCAAATTAGGGGGAACTCTACAAATGGATATTTCATATGCTACTATTCTTGTTTATGGAGGAGAGCAATTAAGATTGTATAGAGAGATAAGATTTGTACATACTGTTTGTAAGACTAACTAGCCAAGGAACCATCCAATTTATGCAATAGATAAAGACTTTGGCTGTTTTCAAATCACTTCAAACTAACATAAAACTTAAGTCAAAATTGAAGAGGTAGTTGAAAGAGTTGAACCAAACTAAATTCATATTTGGAAACTGTTCTTTAATGGCTCTTGCACGAAAGATGGGGTAGGAGCTGGAGTAGTTTTAATTTCACTTGAAAAAGAAAATACAACCCAATCATGTAAATTAGACTTCGAAGTTACAAATAATGTGGCTGAACATGAAGCTTTCCTTTTAGGATTGCAATTAGACAAAAGCTTAAAAGTTAAAAACTTAATTGTTTTTATTGATTACGATCTTATTGTTAAGCAAGTAAGAAATGTTTTCCAAACCAAGCACCTTAGACTTAGGTCCTACCAAAATGAAGTATGGGATTCAGTTGAAAACTTCTTTGATGCTTTTAATTTGACTCATATTCGCAGAGATCAGAATAGTCATGCAGATGCCTTTGCTGTCTCCGCCAGTTGTTTTAAAATTCCTGATCATACGGATGTACTCTATCAGATACAAGTCAAATATAGGCCATCTATCCTAGATAATTTGAAACATTGGCAAATATTCAAAGATGATGAACATTTGAAATCATTTCTACAGGTAATAGATGATTTTTCATTTATGCAAATTGATGAAGATAGAACTGAAATAAATGAAAATACAGATGGAAATGATACTTCAGATTTTAAAACCCAAATTTCTAATCATGACATTATTCAATTATCTAATAATTTTATTCCAAAAGGACTCATTCCTTTAGAAAAATTGTTTGATCAAAATGATGTCCTCCCAAACCCTCAGTCCATTTCTTCCAAAAATGACCTTGAAGAGATTAACATTGGAACTGATGAAGATATCAAAAACATCGAAATATGTGCATCTCTAGACCTTAAGATCAAAGCTCAATATCTTAAGTTATTGTAAAATTATAAGGGTGTTTTTGCTTGGACTTATGCTGATCTAAAGACCTATGATACTTCATTAATACAACATAAGATTCCTTTGAAGCTAGAATCAAAACCTTATCAACATAAAATTAGAAGGATAAATCCAACCCTTCTACCAACTGTAGAAAGGGAGATTAAGAAAATGCTAGATGCTTAGATCATCCTCCCTCTTAGATATTCTAATTGGGTTGCAAATCTAGTTCCCATTAGAAAGAAAAATGGAGAAATAAGACTCTGTGTGGATTTTAGAAGTTTGAACAAGGCATTGTTAAAAGATAATTATCCTTTGCCCAAAATGGATCAGTTACTTCAAATGGTTTCAGGAGCACAAAGAATTTCTATTCTTGATGGTTTTTCAGGTTACAATCAGGTGAATGTTGATACATCAGACAAAGAGAATACAACCTTTACTACACCCTGGGGTACATTCATGTACACTAGTTTTCCATTTGGCTTAACCAATGATGGAGCAACATTTCAAAGAGCTATGGAAATAGCTTTTATGGGTGAGGTAAATAAATTTGTGGTTATTTATCTTGATGACATAACTGTTTTTTCTAAATTTGATTAGAAACATCTAAATCACTTGATGAAGGCTTTTGACAGTTGTAGAAAATTTGGAATATCATTGAACCCTAAGAAGTCCTTGTTTGCTGTCAAAGAAGGAAAATTGTTGGGCCATATAGTTTCAAAGGAGAGAGTAGTAATTGACCCCAAAAGAGTACTTGCCATTGAAACATTGACCTTACCTAGAAACAAGAAGGAGATTCAAGCTTTTCTAGGCAAGATTAATTTTCAAAGGAGTTTTATTCCAAATTATACAGAGATTGTAAAAGATATAACTAACATGTTCCGAAAGGACCATGAAGTCAAATGGACTGCCTCTTCTAGGCATGCATTTGAACAAATAAAAAGGGCTATCTTTGAAGCTCCCACCTTAGCCAGCCCTGGTTATACTAAGCCATTTAGTATTTTCTCTTTTGCCTCTGAAACAACCCTTACTGCCATTCTATTAACGAAAAATGAAGATTCCCATGACCAACCCATATCCTTTTTCAAAAAGGTCATGAGAGATGCTAAGATTAAGTATGACATCATTGAGAAGCAAGCCTATGCCCTCATTCAAGCCCTCAAATCATTCAGAATGTATGTCTTACATTCACCTATTACTGCTTATGTCCCTGATAGTGCTGTGAAAATTGTCCTAACCCAACTAGACACTGATGGGAAAAGAGGTAGATGGATCACTCAAATTCTGGAGTTTGATCTAACTATCAAGACTGCCAAGCTAGTAAAAGGTGAAGGATTAGCCAAGCTTCTAGCTGAATCCAACTACAAAGTACTTGGAATCAATTTAGTTTTAGAAATACAAGGGAAGACTACACAAGAAAGAAGGGGAGACTCCACAAGAACCTTCCCTTCATCTTAAAGGGGAGAATCCACAAGAACCTCTACATTCTGAGTAGATCAGTCCTATACACATTGATGAAAAATTCTTGTTGTCAAACTGGTATCAAGATATTGTAAATTTCTTAATCCATTTTTAGTGTCCAACATCATTCTCCAAAATCCAGTTTAAAACCCTTAAGTTAAAATCAAGCAAGTACTGCATTATAAATGCAAATTTATACTAGAAAGATCCACTAAATATTTTGTTATTATGTTTAACAGAATCAGAAACTGAAGGAATCATTGATCAGTTTCATACAAGATTTTGTGGGGGACATTATGCTTGGAGAGCAACAACATACAAGATTCTGAGGGGAGGATTTTACTGGCCCACATTGTTCTTACAAATAGGGGTAAAGGCTAGAGGTTGTGTTCCTTATCAAATGTTTGTTGGTAAACAAAAATTAGTGGCTCTTCCACTCGTTCCCTCAATAGTTTTAGCACCTTCTTCTCAATGGGGATTAGATTTTGTTGGAGAGATTCATCCCACTTCGAGTAATCAGCATAGATGGATCCTCACTGCAACAGACTACTTTACTAAATGGGCAGAAACAATTCCGGTCAGAAATTCTACTGATTCAGTAGTAATTAAGTTTGTTGAGGAGAATATCTTATCCAGATTTGGTTGCCCAACTCAAATTGTCACTGATAATGCAACAACTTTTTCTAGTTTTAAAATGATTGAATTTTGCCAAAAATATCAGATTCTGTTGCATCATTCAACTCCATACTATTAGAGCCTAGATTGACCTAAGGTTGAATTGAAGTAATTCTAGGGTAACCACAAACCACACTTAACCTAGTAGCTAGCCCTACAAGGTCGGGAGGGGGCTCTCTCCTTGTCAATCTTAGTTGATATGACTGAATTAAATATGGATTTTAGGCTAGGTATAGTAGCTCTAGGGTTTTTTGGTTGATTTTGATATTTTGTTGTTGGATCAAATGGGGCAGGCAACGTTGGGTCTGGGAAATCAAGTCAGGAATGTAGGGTGTTTTGTGGGGCGAGGTAGGTAGGTATTTAAGAACTTGGAATTGAGTGAGATGCTATGTCTAAGACTGGTGAGGAGCTGAGGAGGGCATGCAAAGATCATGAGTCCTCTTCAAACAGCTGAAAACATAAAAAACTAAATGTATTCCCAAGGCAGAGCACTATAACTAATGTATTCTACCTACTTATCTTGATTCATTTAGTTTAGAACAATGAATTAGATTTGGCACACATAACACATGAGAAAAACTAATGACAGGAGGAGAAATAATGCAAAAAGACATTATTGCAAGAATCCCACAAAAAAAGCTGCAAATCCTGGTTTATTTCCTTGCCAAACTGCTGTAGAGATGTACAATGTAGCTCAGAGCATCCAAGAGAGTCCAACATTTACAAATGAGGAAGAAAATACATAATATAGACATGAAAACCACCTATTCTAGCCATCAGTGGTCGAACCCAAGAGATAAGGGACTTTTTGAACCATATCTAAACGAGGAACAAGAATATACGCAGTGGAATGACTTGCCTCTAAAACCATGGAAACTGATTCATTGATCCAAAACCACTTCAAAATGATGAACCTACCCTCTAAGGTCATTTTACGCTTACATTTACATAGCATAGCATCATTTACAGTCATAAATTCATCCAAGATGAAAGAAAAAGTCAACTTGTAGAAAAACTAGGCGAAATTTGGATTTTTGAGCAAATTGGTTCTATGCATAGTGCCACCTACCAGGTGCATAACACCACTACTCAACTAATTTTGGAGGCCTTTCCTTAGCCAAAGTGAGCCTAAGATAACGCATTAGAAAGGTCTTCCTATCTAGTTTCTAGAACATCTTGAATTTTTTCATTTGGAGGTCATTTCCCCCCTCAAAAGTGGAATCTCCCAAGGCTGCTTCCTGTGTGTCCAAAAAGAGGTAGAGAGGTCATGCTTTGATGGTTTTTTGACCTTTAGGTGACCAAGTTTTACTCCAAAATTGCTGAAACTTTCAGGGATTGATGCTCCAATCATGCTGAATCCAAATATGGAAACCATTTCTCCAAAAAGTCCTCTAGTCAAAAGCGTAGCGCCAATGGCGCTACACACCTAATGGAATTTTCTGTGTTGGAAAATTTCAAAATTTCAAAATGACAAAATCTCACCAAAACTTGCCCAGATTTGGCACAAGTCTCCCTCATTAGTTGCTTTAATGGGCTAGTGAGGCTTCAATCAAGATTTTTAGCTTGTATTGCTCCTTTTTTCTCCTCAAGGCCTTCCTCAACCTTTCCTTAAGCTTCCTCATCCTTATATTGCATATTTTGTTCTAGGTCATATAGTGATAGGCCATGTGGTGAAGCATCTTCTTGTCTCTATTGGTCTTCTCAAGCATCCCCTCAAGGTGTATGTTGACCCTTTCAAGCCAAATTTCCCAGTCATTCTCAATCTCTTGCTCAAAGGATGTCAACTTGACCTTTTCCTTCTTAGCCTTTTGCCGGTTCTCCTTGATCTTTTGCAACTCCATGAGGACTTGCTTGTCGATCAATTGTTTGGTTTCTTGCTCTAGATATTTGATGACCCATTTATCCCTCTCTAAATTGACTGAGAAGGCGTGTATCTCAGCCTCTTGTTCCTTAATGATCATGTCTTTGACAGTCCTTGGATCTTGAGCATCCAAGTCAATGACGTCCACTCCTTATGTCTCCTCATGATCAAAAAGGACAAAATCTCTTTCTTCCCCATCACTAGGATCCTTCTCATGCATCTTTTTCTTACCTTTACCTTTGGATTTGTGTTGCTGCCCAACCTGTACCTGTTTAGCTGAAGAAGAAGGCAAAACCCCTTCCACTCCCTGTGGAGATAGCATTTGCTTGTGGCCTGAAAGTGGAATTTCAAAGATTAAGTGAGAGGAAGGGGTCCAAAAGGGCAAAACATAGGCCTAGCCTAGAAAATTGTCAAATTGTAGTAATAGGCTAGGGTTTGTGGGAAAATGATGAATTTGACTGATATTTATGATGGGAAGTGCTTAAGAAGGTTTATTAAGGATAGGGGAAGGTGTATGAGCATCAGGATACATGTTTTGTTGATGATTTGACCATCCAAGAAAAATTACCTTCAAAACCCAAGGAGAGGGAAATTAGCCTTACCCAAGTACAATTGAAGCACGAACAAGGTGTAAAATGGCCCATTGGAACTTGAAATGATGATGAAAACTTTTTGAATGATGGTACACTTAGCCGAATGGTGACATGGACCGACACTTGGAGCACTTTGAAAGGAGTGAAAACAAATCCTAGACCTAATATCTAATGACCAAATTTTACTTGAAGACCCACTGAAATGACAAGATTTGACTTTGACACCCTAAGACCACTTTGTAAGAGCATGTTTGATCGCTGGTGGAAGGATTCAAAAACTGACACTAACACATACTACCCTCAAGGTAATGGCCTTGCAAAATCATCAAACAAAAGTCTGGTAAAGGTAATAAAAAAAGACTATAGTTGATCATAAGAAGAGTTGGGATTCACATTTGATTTATGCAGTATGGACAAACAGAATTACTCCAAAGAGATCAACTGGAAAATCTCCATTTCAATTAGTCTATGGGAAAGATGCAATCTTACCTACCAATTTGGCCTTCCTTGTTTTAAAATTCCTGCGGGATTCAACATATGAACTTGATGATTTTTCAAGAAGAATAAATTAGAGTATTGAACTTAATGAAAACAGAGATGAAGTTCAACACAAATTGAAGAAATATCAGAATAAGATGAAGGCCCTGTTTGACAGAAGAGCGAGGGAAAGGGACTTTAAGGAAGGTGATCTAGTTCTAAGATGGGATGCCAAGAGAGAAGAGAAAGGAAAGCATGGCAAATTTGACAGTCTATGGTTTGAAGCTTTAGCAATTGTGAAGTCAAGGGTAACAACACTTTTGTGCTGCAGAATCTTAAGTGGCTATATTCCACTTATCCTGTAAATGGAAGGTTTCTCAAACATTACATTCAACACTAAGAAGTTGAAATAGTTTCATTGTAAATACTTTGGTTTTCTTTTACCTTTCAAGATGTCAGTTTGATATTTTTTACAGCAAGGACTCCATAGCTCGAGGACAAGGCACATGGATCTGCGGCTTCTTTGCATTCTATAGGAGAAAGCAGTCCCCAAATGGAGCCAATGTTGTAGCATTTTTTGGTTTTGATAAGATATAATAAAATAGTAAAAAAAAAATGTTTTGAAAAAACATGTTAAGTTAGGATATGGACATAACAATATTAAAAAAATGTTTTTGAAAATATCTTGATGATGATGTCCATATCAAAGAAAATGTTAGGTTAGATGTCCTAAAAAATCAAGTCAAAAAGAAAATGCTAGGTTAGAAAGAAAAGAAAACAAATAAACTCTGAAAGTGAGCAAGTCTAAATGCCACTACTATTTTTTTCACAAAATATGATTGTGTGCAGCTTGTCATAAATGCCACAACCCATGACAGTCAAATAGTTTAATCTTGACTGCTTCATGATTTAAAATTGATGTTATAATTAGAGAATAAATATTTGGCCAAACTGTTTAATCTTGGTAGATCAGTAGTTAGGTAGAGAATGATAAGGCAATCATTAGTTTAATCTGAGCCCTTAAATGTTATAAGGTTAGAATTAGATAGTTTGCTTTTTAAAAAATAAACAGAAAGGAAAAGGGTTTGCTAGCTTAAATGCACCCATTAAGTGAAGAAAAAATGATAGGATAAGCAAAGGGTAAGTATAAGAAAGGTTGTAGAAGTATGATAATTCATTGGACAAGATGTACATTTATCATGTTTTACCATATGTTTCTATGACCATGATGCAATTACACAAAGCAAATGAAGGTCCACAAGATCAATCAATCAACTTCCCTCATCCTCATTCATTCCTATATTTACTAACTTCTCCTTCCCACCTTCATACAATTCATATTCATTCATTTTCCATTAAAAACCCCTTTTTCTAACGTTATAATCCTTTTTTCCTAGGGAAAGTGAAAACCCCATGTTAAATCCCCTTTTACCCAAAAAACCCACAAAAAGATGTTTAGCCTAAGTATTGATGTATATATGAAAAACAAATAACTCATGAAAAGGAATAATACTTAGTGTATTTCCCCTTTCCGCTCATGTTTCATATTAAATCTAACTTATAGTATTAAATCCCTAAAATTCCCCTTTCCCGTATATTATTAACTCCCTTATTAAATATCATGAAACCATTACTTTTATTATAAAACTATGTAATTCCATAACATATCGCATATTGGCAGATCGAAAATCTTTCAACGTGCATGCACTCTCCTTCGCATTGCGATATGTGATGCAAGATGGACCTTGACCTGACGCAATATATTTCATAATTCATTGCCATTTCACATCCACCTTTTATCGCAAGTCCCTATTGAAACAATACCCTCCGTCGTTGCAATCTCTAATATGCAATGGGAACCCAGACCTAATCGCATTATTATCCATGATTTATTTCCACGTCGCGTCTGACCCCTATCGCATTCCTTTGTGATGGGCCTTCCTTCTCTAAATTGCGATTACGATATGCAATGAACTTGGACCCAACGTCATCTATCTGCCCGAATTCATACTTTTTCAAGTCCACCATACCTTGTTTTGCAAAGGATTTCTTTGTTAAACTATTTTTATGAATTAAACAAAGAATCAACCTAAACATTTGTTTAAACGTAAAACCGTGCTAATCTCAGTCTTTAATCCATAATAAAGCCCATACCACCATAATTAATCGTTGGGACCCTCCACGCTACTCTTTTGCTCCACCACCGTCCAATCACATGCATTCAAATCCAACAACCCTCAACGATTTTGGGTTAGCTCTCTATCTGAGCATTACCCGTCTGAAAATTGGTATTCCACTGACCTCCTATTGCTACGTGTCAGGCTCAGATTGTATGGGGTGACCCCTCCCAAAACTACCGCACCTCATAAGCGGTACGATTAAAAGCAAAACCACTGTTCACTTTGCACCATATTTCAAAAAGAAAGTTGTTTTTCTATTTAAACACAAAAATCACCATCTTGGCTTTGTTTCACCCATTTACACAGTGAACCCTCCATAAGTCTCTGCAACCATTAAAACCATTGTTTTACCTTCCTATACGCTCTGGACTCCTTCCAATATCCTTTTGAGCTCAATAAATCCATTGATTTCCTTCTCTGTCACTTATTTCTTCTTAACAATTTATGTGTTTTGCAGGTAAAAACTCCCATTCCAATCTTACAAAGAAAAATCTTGCATACGGTTTGAAGACAAATATGAAGATATTACTTTTGAAAAACATAGTAAAAACCTAAAATGCACAATAAAGGTAAAAATGAATACAGTAAAGGTTACTCAACAGAGTCAAAGGATATTCACAGAGTTTAAAGAGTATTAGATGAAAGATCAAATGAAGGAATCAACCAGCGTAAAGGATACAAACAATCAAGCAGCTTAAAGGGAAAAATATCAAACAACAAATCTAGCACAACCTAAATAAAGGGACAACAAGAAGCAGTTCAATAGCTGCCCCTATTTTCTTGCATGAAGATCTTTGCTTTCTTAGAATAAATCTTAATCAGTTTTAGAATATTTTCTTAGTTTCATTATTGTATAAATAACTCTCTTTAACTTTAGTTTGTTTGTTTCTAAGACAACTACCCGTCTTAGTGGGACTAGCAGCTCTGAATGGACATTAGTTTTCCTAATAACAGATGCCCTTGAATGCACAAATGACACTGCAGCCATTTGCGAAATGGGCAATCGACTTTGTGGGACCTATCAAACCTCAGGGAAAAATGGGTGCGCACTACATCATCACCGCAACAAAGTACCTGACACGATGGGCCGAAGCGGAACTGATCAAAGACTGCACGGCTGCTATGGCTGCGAAGTTTTTGTTTGAACATGTGTTAACTCGATTTGGATGTCCAAAGATCTTAATGAGTGATCACGGTACACATTTCTGAATGAAACCATCAGCGCTCTCATAGAAGAGTTCTAGGTGTATCATCAAAAAGACACACCATATGACGCACAAGCCAATGGGACAGTAGAAGTGTTCAGCAAAATATTGGAGACTCTGCTAACCAAAGTGTGCAACGCACAACGAAATGATTGGGACCTGTGCATACCTACAGTACTATGGTCTTATGGGATAGCGTGCAAGAAATTGACGGGAGAAACACCATTCTGGTTAGTTTACTGTGTGGAAGCTATCATGCCAATGGAGTATATTGTACGTAGTCTACGAATAGCCGCGCTCATAGGTATGATGGATCGTGAAGCTCTGGAAGAAAGGCTCGTGCAATTAGAAGAACTTGAGAAGGAAATGTTCTTGGCTGGTTTTCATCAGCAGGTACAAAATCAGAGTGAAAAGGCCTGGCACGATCGCCATATTAAGTTGCGCACATTCAAGGTAAATGATCTAGTGTTGTTGTATGACAGTAAGTTCGAAAAATTATTGGGCAAACTAAATGGAGAACCTTTCCCAGGCAAGGTGAATGGCAGCCGCTTGAAGCCCTACACGGGTGGGCCGACTATTTGACTAGCCGGCAGAAGCACAATTTTCGCGCTCCAAGGAACCGGACAAAGGCATGGGACTATAAACATATGTAGGAGATACCAGTACAGATGTATGGAAACAATTCAGACACAGAGGTCTCAGAAGAACGGATGTAGCAGATTCAACAAGTAGTAGCTTAGTGCGTTGCTGACCTCAGCACAGTTCAAGACAGCTGGAGGGACTCCGTACAAAGATTGTCGCGCCGAAAGAGTGACTCAAGGGTGAGTCATGATGTTTGTGTTGGGGGCCTATTGGGCATGGAATCCCCCCAAGGCATGTTTTGGGGCTCAAAACCCAAGTTTTGACCAGATATTGTTGTAAAGCTCTGTGAATTGCGGGCGCAAAAGTATGTTAGAGTCACAAGGTTGTCCACCCTAGCTTTGTAATGTAATGTTGGCCTACCCATGGTCCACAAACCATGGTATTATATAAATAGAGCGAGGCTCTAAGTGTAAGAGGGAGAGAAGTAGTAGAGAAAAAGAGAAAGAGTCTAAGTGACTAAGTGTGTCTTTGGGTCGTAGAGTAGGAGAAGGCTCTATCACTGAGTGCGCAGAGGCCTAGTAGTTTGTAGCTGAGTGCGCAGACCCTTGCAGCTGAGTGCACAGGGTGGAGTTGAGTCTGTAACCGAAGAAGGGATTACTAAAGAGAAGTTTGATATCAATTTGTGTATTTGTTCTTGGATTAATGCATGTTTGATATAAATTACAAATACACTATTTATTTATTGCGCGCACCTGTATGAATGATTTATGTGTTAAGTATAACTTAAAGCACACAAGTAGGCTAAAATGATCAACTAACATTGGAATACTAGTAAGGACTTGGGTAATAACAACGTTCAGCCCCCGAGTAGGGTTGCACGAAGGTAGCATCTCAGGCTGCGAGGTACAGGAAAGTCTGCATAGTAGCGTGTGTGTAGGGTCGAATCGTGGACCTCTTGAACCCATTAGACATCTCCAGGGTGTGGAAACTTGGTTCTAGCACCCTCCCATACTACTTCAGGTGAGACTTCAGTTCGCGCTCCGCGAACTATTGCCAAAAGGGTTAGTAGTACCGAGATTTGTTTGGCTAAATAAACTCTGAACCTAGTCAGGCTCCAATAAGTCAACACAGGGTAATTGAAATTCTTGGGACAAATGAGATTATGCATTTTATATGCATACTGTGGATAAATTTAGCTTAGGTTGGCATCACCTCCCTATCATGGTGACAGGGAGGTTGCGTTGCCTTTGTACCTTTGTCACAAAATCCTTGAAAACACCCTATGCAATACTTTACCAAAGGGACCAAGAGAACCTTGACGCTCCATTGAATGCTCATACATATTCCCTAACCCCATGAGCTGGAGGGGAATATTTTAATATTTTCCTAAAAATATCTCATAACAAATATTACGTTTTTCATTTTCATTTAGCATTTATGTGCACATTTTGCATTTAAGTACTTAGGCTCCAACAGGCCCAAGTACACAAATCTTAGCTTGTCCTGAGCCAAGCTATATGCGGACATCCACACTCACTTGAGTTATTGCACGACCCAAATCCTCCTCTGAATGTTGAACTGTAGATTGCTACTCTACTCTATTATATTCTTCACTGCCCGTTGGCACACTTCTTCCTCCTTCTATGGGCATCTCGGCCTCATGTTGCCAAGACCCCAATCCTTTCTCCCTCTCTAATCTATGATACTCCCTACTAGAACCTGCTTCTAGTGTCTTGTTGTTCTCCCTACTTCCACTGTCCATGTCCACTATATCTGCTGGAGTTCATTGCATATTGTCATTTGTGAGTGTTGTTGGACTCTATTATTGTTGAGGTATTTGCTGTAAAACTTTGTTTCTCTTTCTTATTTTTTGATTCTTTGGGACAAGAGAAAATATATTGTACCAACGGGTTTGTGCAAAACCAACTAGCATCACCTGGTGTGTGTTTTAAATAAAAATGCCCATAAACTCTATCCCAAATTTCATTTGTGTGTTACAACTTTTATATCAACCTAAAAACCAAAATAAACCAACAAAATTAACGTGAAATAAACTAGGCCTACGACATAAATTAAAATATTACTATAAAAAATTATGAGTTCATTACGTTTGGCATGGTGGCTGCCTGGGCATAGTCCACTGTAAAATAAAACAATTAACTTCCAAGTCTCTCCTTCCCATCAAGAGTGTAGAGCTTAAGCCCAACATTATCCTCTCTTACCTTTATATTTACACCAATAAGCTTTTGTTTTGAATCAGTTCACTTTAGATTTTAGTCTACCATTTTCCTTTACATATGTCACCAATGACATCTATGCCTAACATCTGTGCATCTATGCCTGACTAGCGTGCACCATATGACCTTACACTAAGTTCCTTCTCAGTTTGCTACTCTTCCATGTCGTTATATTGTTGGGCTTGGCGACTTGGCTACACGGCATCTCATGATTCACTTCGATTTCTACTCGAAGCTGACTTGGGGTTAGCAATGAGAATGGGCCACATTTTTGTTTTTTTGTTCCCTGATTTCCACTTGAAGTATTTCCATGTCAATGCATGCAAAATACTAATCTTATTTGTAGAAACATTTTCCAGTGGCTCAAAAATACTTTGGAAAAGCTTCTCAATTGTGCCGAACTCTGCTCTCAATTTCTGAATTTCCAGCCCAATGTTGGTCTGAGTGGTTACAAAGGGCGCAATCTGTTTCAATTCTGGTTAAAATGACTTGTAAGCACAAATTTCTTCTCTAAAGATGGACGAATACATGCCCATAATGATGGAATGAATCCATGGTTTAAAGGTGTACAAAACTGTTGTACCAGCTGTCAAATCAATAAAAGCGAGTCCAATTAATGGAAGTGAAATTTATAAGGCATTGTTTACAAAGACCATAAATTCATCTTGACAACATAGGTTTTGCCAAAATGTTATAAAAAATAAAAAAAAAATAGAATGTTGGAGTGTTTGAATAGCTTTGTTGTTTGTTTGTTTTTATATGGTGGAAATGGTTTCAGTACCATCAAGGACCTCTAGGGTACTCAAAATTTTAAAGTTTCATGGTTGTAACCCAATTTTTCAAAAAATTCTGCCATATTTTGTCATAATCTTGCTGAAATTTCCAATATTTTCCGAACTAATTTATAAATTCTTTAAACTATGAGAATCTATAATATTGAAGGGTATCAATGAGATGGCTAGCTCATGGCATGCCAAACTCCACTATCCTATCATCATTTGGGCCTTTAAAAAAATTCCTAGCCTTTGGACGTAACAATCTTGTACCTAGACAATTTTGATATACATTTTTGAATGGATGATATCGTCTATAGTTAGATTGTAGATAAATTGTACTGCAGATACATAATTTTGAGTGGATTATATTTCATATTATGAGATTGTAGATATTTTTGGTTAATTAAAAAAAGTCTTAAATTGAGAAAGAAAAATTAACTCAAAACCTAACAACTTAGTTAATTTTGGAGGTAAATTTTCACATTTTATTTATGCACACTACTAATAATATTCTACATTATTTTATGGAGTTTAAATCCCTACCATCCACCCAATAATTCTTGATAATTCTAGAAGCCCTATTAAAAATATAAAATTTTATTAACATAATTATTATATTTTTGAGTTTATTTAATGATTATTTCAAATAATTAATTAACTTAATTTTATTTATAGAGTAGCAGTTCTATCTATTATATTATTATATGTTTTTTTTTGTCCAACCATCATTACACCATAAATTAAAATTTGAAAAATATAAATAATCTTTTTCTTTTAGTATTTTCAATATGTGGTGGGATCCTCAACAATTGTTTTTTCCTTTTTCCACAAGCTGAAAATGCTCAGACTTTCTCAATGGTTACAACACACATGAATGAGTATCACATTTACAAAGTTCAATGGTTGTTATTTTATGTACCAACAAAATAGCAAGCTCACACATTAGTATTCTTGATAAAATCAATCATTTCATTAAATGTTGATAAAACATGGTTGTCATAACATTGACCAATGCAATTTATAATATTTAACATTGCAAACACCTCATATATTTTATGTCATTATTTCTAGTTATTGTTGTTGTATTCATGCATGATTTTTAAATAAGTGTAGTGATTTATTATCCTTAAGCTTTACAAAAAATCATTCAAAACTAAAATCTTTAAAAATATTTGATACTTCGGTAAACAATATATTTACCATTAGTGACAAAATATGGGACTCCATGGAGATGGCATTGGAATAACGTTGAAATGGTGAGTCCAGATAGAGTTGATGAGTTGTGTTCTCGAAGTTAGTGTTTGAGTCTATCTGTCATGAGTTGTGTCTTCGTAATTTGTGTTGTGAGTTGGTGATCCGAATTATTTGGATCTAAATTGCCATAGAGGTTGTCTATGTGTGCCTATATAATGTGTGGGTTTGCTCAATAAAATTTGGTTTTATTCTTGCGCATTACTCTCATTCTCTAATATGATATCAAATCCATAGAGGAAGATCTAGTGAGGCTTCAGATATGAGATCAAGAGGGCCCAAATCTATGAGGGTTGTGAGATCAAGGACTATGAGATCTTGTTTTTACGGTATTGCTCCCAAGTTTTTTTTTTTGTTTTTTGGTTGAGAGAAATCATTGAACGGTTGGCTTCCGCAACCATTGTGTACAATCAAGAGCCTTGATTTCTATTTAGCATCTAAATCTATAGGTGGAGGTATTGTCCGGCCTTGTTACAGGTTCTATATATCATATTGGTTCCAAGCATGT
The DNA here is from genome assembly GCA_000404065.3 of Pinus taeda. Classification (NCBI taxonomy): domain Eukaryota; kingdom Viridiplantae; phylum Streptophyta; class Pinopsida; order Pinales; family Pinaceae; genus Pinus; species Pinus taeda. Next base: position 82,558 of record APFE031065558.1, read on the forward strand.
GAAGAAGTCTTCTTTTTTTTTTTGGTATGAAAGCATCTGCGTTGTCACCAAGTCACAAAATTTGTTAAGAGTCTGTATGTAACTACAGTTGTCGTGAGAATAGAAGCTCATGGAAGTATATAGATGTTGCAACCCGTGGAAGTATATCATTTGCAGTTGCAGTGTGTAAGTCATCAGGTTGGAGGGTGTGCATTACAATTAACATGGAAATGAATGTTTTATTCACCACCATTCTCTCCACGACACGATGTGTGAGGTGAAAAGTTTGATTTTATTTTCAAGCAAGCCAATCAATAAATTCAAAGCCTCTTTGGTTTGGTTTAAGTGAGTTTTTATCACTTGTTTTGAGTTTGTTTTTATATGGAGACATAAGAGATTAAAACAATTTATTTATTTATTTATTTTTTTAAGGTTAAAAAAATTGGTGAAAAGAATCTATATCCAGGTATTTTTTTTAAGTGTAAATTGTGTTTGGTAAAATAGGAGAAATAAGGAGTGTTGTTTGAATATTTTATAATTATCTTTGTTTGAAGTGAGATTGAGTTTTTTTTTAAGATCTAGTGGATTTGGTTTTGGATCTGGTGAATTTGGGTGCAGATTTGGTTGCATTTTGTTGGTTGAAGAAAGTTTTTTGTCATCATGCCAATTTTTTTGGCTAAAACTTATTTGAATAAGTCCATGAGACCTGATGGAGAAAATTATTCAAATTGGAAATTCAAGGTATTAACAATATTTAAGGAAAATATTTTTGTGACCCATAGTGAGTGGGGAAAATCCAAGGGGGCTTCACCCAATGAACCTTTGACATATCATGTGTGTTCATGGCATACTAAACAATACCCTTAATTTGACTACATGTTGGAAAAAACCTCTTAAAATCACATTATTTAACCCCTTGTCAATATGAACCCAATACACCTTCCCAATTTAAAAGGGCCCTACTTTCATGAGATATTTTAGGTATCCATTTTTTCATTAATATTTTTTATATCCCTTTATCTTTTTTCATTAACTTTGAGCTCCATTTTGTATATGCGTCAATACAAAAACCCTTTACTCCCTATATATCCCCCAATATATTATGTCATTTTTTCCTCAATATATATCCTCAAATATGAATGCACGTGGTAGGGTATTTCTCCCCCCGTGAAGACCCCATGGGAAAATCCCAAACCCAATGTTGTCATTGCCATTCCATATTGGTTAAAACAGGAAACAAAAGAAAAGGTATTACTACCAATGTCAGTTAAGGATAAAACCATTCCTCATATTAGGGACTGCAAAACATCCAAAGAAATATGAGATGTTCTCAAAAGCTTGTATGAAACATCTAATACCAACTGGATTTTGTTCTTAAATACCAAGCTTTTGTCAATTAAAATGGAAGCCAATGAAAGTATAAGAAATTTCGTTTCTCACATCAAAGAGATAAGTGATAAGTTAGGATACATTGGTGAAAAGGTGTCCAATACTGATTTTATCACCATCACATGAAATGACTTAGTGCAATATTATCAAATTTTTGTTTCAAGTCTTTTAGCTAGAGAGAAGCCTCCTACTTTTGATGAATGGTTAGGTATTCTTCTACAATAGGAAGAGAGGACGAAAACCTTCAATTTGGGCTCAAACAATTCAAATTTGGCATTGGTAGCCAAGGGTAATAAGCCATACAAAGGAAAGCCATGGGACAAAATCAAAAGAGGAAATCTTCAAGCAAAGTAGAAAGGTATGGCACAACCTAAATTTCCAATTCATTATAAGAGAAATTATTATTGTTATTATTGTGGAAAACCTGGACATCATGCTAAAGATTGCTATAAAGGAAAATATATTGAGTCTAAATAGAGAAGCATAAGGCATAATGGGAATTTTATGGACAAATACACCTCAATCAATGATGGATTTAAAAATGTCATTTTTTTTTGTTTCTGATGTTGCATTATTTGCTAGGACTAATTATGTGAATGCATGGTTCATTGATTCTAGTGTATCACTCCATATGTCTTGTAATAAGGATTGGTTTGATGAATATCATGAGAATATTGATAGAACATGTGTTTATCTAGGAGATAACATATCCCTTGAAGTTCAAGGTTATGGAATAATAGGTGTGATGTTTCCTATGGACAATAGAGACACATCCGTGGTGTGATGTATGCTCCTGTATCAAAAAGAATTTAATTTTTGTTTCTACTATTGTTGATCAAGATCTAAAGGTGGAATTTTTCAAATCATAGTGTGTTATTAAATATATCCAAGATCGCTACAAGGTTATCGCCACAGGTACCAGAGTTGGAAGCTTGTATAAGTTGTATGTGACCAAGACAGGGCATCAAGCATTGGCATCTACAACAATGTCGACATAAGAGTTATGTTAGCAAATGTATGGGAATTTAAATCACAATGATTTAATCTTACTTCAAAGATAAACAATGGTTGAAGGTCTTCCTATTATGAAAAATAAGCATTTTGAATGTGAAGCATGTTCACTTGGCAAGCACCACAGAGAATAATTTCATGTTCAAGAAGAAAAAAGACAAAGATAGATATCCATATTGATGTATGTGGACCTATGCAAACTAGATCTCTTGGAGGAGAATTGTACTTTCTTATTTTCGTTGATGATAGATCTAGATATACTTGGGTCTATTTCATAAGAAAGATAAGTGATGTTTATGAGTACTTTAAGGAATTCAAAAACATGGTGGAAAAACAAATTGGGAAATGCATCAAAATTCTCAGATCTAATTAGGGGGGGAATACAAATAAAGAGAATTCAATTAATATTGTAAAAGTCATGGAATTTTACAACAATTTACAGTGCCTCATACACCTCAGCAAAATGGAGTTGCTGAGAGGAAAAATAGAACATTAGTGAAATGTGCATGAAGCATGCTTCAAGGTAAAAATATCTCAAATGGTTTTTAGGATGAAGCCATTAATATTATTGTTTATTTGAAAACTAAGGGTCCAACTAAAAGTTTATATTTGAAAAAAATTTTTGAAGCATTTTATGGATATAAACCAAAAGTGAATCATTTAATAGTTTTTGGATGCAAGGCATTTGCTCATGTTTCAAAAGATGGAAGAAGAAAACTTGATGCAAAATCAATTAAGTGCACATTCATTGGTTATTGTGATGATAAAAAAGCATACAATTTGTTTGATCCAATTTCACATAGATTGCTTGCAAGTAGGTACGTGGTATTTCATGAGAATGTAGATGAAGGTGATAAAATGAATAACATAGGTATATGGCATGATATTGATGATTATGTCAAAATAGAAGCAATTTTTGAACAGGAACAGGAACAAGTACAAAAACAGGTACAAGAACAAGAACAGGTTAAAGAGCAATAAGCATCTAACAGTCATGACACTCGAAGAAGAGTACAAGAGACTCCACAAAGTAGAAAGAAGGATGAAAGCAGTAAAACTCTAAGGAGGACATCACATCAAATTCAGTCACCTATAAGGTATAAATATTATGCATTGATGTATCATATAATGAATGTTGTAGAACCTTCAAATTATGAAGAAGCTAAAGAATATAAAGAATGGAGAGATGCAATGGATGAGGAATACAACTCTATAATGAAGATGACATATGGGAATTAACAGAATTTCCCAAAGATAAAGTTCCCATAGGATGCAAATGGTTGTTCAAACCAAAGTTTAATGTTGATGGCAATATTGATAAGTATAAAGCTAAATTGGTTGCAAAATTTTATTCACAAAAATAAGGCATTGATTATGAAGATACTTTTGCACCTGTAGCTAAATTGAATACAATTAGAATCACAATTGCATTAGCTACAAAATAAAATTGGAAAATGCATCAGTTATATGTCAAATCTTCTTTCTTGAATGGTGAATTGAAAGAAGAAGTTTATTTGGTTCATCCTGAAGGGTTTGTAAAGTAGGGATAGGAGCATCTTGTTTGTAGGTTAAAGAAATATTTTTATGGTTTGAAACAAGCACCTAGATATTGGTATGTGAAAATTGATTCATTCTTTTATGAAAAAGGTTTTATGTGAAGAAAAAGTGACCCTAACTTGTACATCAAGAAAGATGAATATGGGAATATTGTCTTGATATCTTTATATGTTGATGATCTTATCATAACAGGAATTGCATTCAGGTTGATTGAAGAAATTAAAATCCAGTTGTCACCGGTATTTGAAATGAAGGATCTTGGTGAATTTGATTATTGTTTGGGTCTTAAAATTTGGAGGGAATATGGTAAGACAATCATCACACAAAGAAAATATGCAAAGGAAACCCTTGAAAGATTCCACATGTTTGAATGCAAACCAATGTCTACTCCTTTCAAACAGAATGTCAAATTGTACAGTGATGATGGATCTAAAGAAGTGAATGGAAATTTGTATCGTCAATTGGTGGGAGGTTTGAACCACCTCACCACTATTAGGCCAGATATAGTGTATTTTGTCAACATATTTAGTCAATTTATGGCTAAGCCTTGTGAAAGCCATTAGAAATCAACAAAGAAAGTCCTTCGATATTTGAAGGTAACACTTTATTTTGGTATTTTGCATACTAATGAATCTGATGTTGAGTTGTAAGGTTTTTCTGATTAAGATTGGGTTGGAAATCCTTATGATAGAAGATCAACCTCTGGATATGCATTGAATTTAGGATCAAGGATCATATCATGGAGCAACAAGAAACAACCAATTGTTTCCTTGTCATACATAAAAGAATAATAAAATGCCTTGACCAATGCAACTTGTGAATCTATTTGGTTAAGGAGGATTCTTGAAGATGTTGGAGAAAAAAAAAGAGGACCAAAAAGTATCAAATGTGAACTAAAGTTCTATTAAGTTGGAAAATAATCCAATTTATCATGCCAAAACAGAGCATATTGAAGTCCAACATCATTTTTTAAGGGAAAATATACAATCAAATGAGATTCATTTAGTCTATTGTAATACAAGTGAGAATGTAGTTGACATTTTTACCAAGCCTCTTAGAAAGATGAATTTTGAAATATGTAGACAACAACTAGGCATTGTTGAAAATGATACATTTCTCCATTAAGGGGAAATGTTGGAATAATGTTGAAATGGTGAGTCCAAATAGAGTTGATGAGTTGTGTTCTCGTAGTTAGTGTTTGATTATATCTTTCATGAGTTGTGTCTTCATAGTTTGCGTTGTGAGTTGGTGATCTAAATTATTTAGATCTAGATTGTCTTGGAGGTTGTTTATGTGTGCCTATATAATGTACTCATTGTCCAAGCAATTTGATCAATAAGATTCGGTTTTATGCTTGTGCATCACTCTGATTCTCTAATAGATGGGGCAATGTATTGTTTCTAAATTACTCCACAAATGCATATGTAATAATTAAATGAGATAATTTCCAACAATTATAGATAATTTCCTAAATGAGATAATCCTCAATAATAGGGAATACAAATGAGAATAAGAATAGAAAATACATTTTTAATGCCACCATATTAGAACATAGAATGGCTAAAATGAGGCAAAAGTAATGTGTACTTGTTGTTTCCTCTTAGTAGAAATTGCTCATTCTAGAAAATCAATATTTCTTCACAATAAAATCTTTCATTGGTGAAGTAAGTGGTAGACTATATCTCACTCAACTCTCATCAACTCGATATTTGAAATATTATTTTAATTGTGTATTACCAGCTTAACACAAGCACACTAAACAAGCTAAATCTAATACAACAATTATTATTTCAAACAAAAGTACAAATTTTCCAATGCAACAATTCCAATTTAACAACCTAAGTGTCTCTTTACAATTTTTTTCTAGTTACTTTATCATAATAATAGCCCTTGTGCATTTCTTTGATCTTTAAGTTGTGCATGAGCAAGCTATCTCAACACAGAACCCATAAGTCCACCAGTACTTGTCCTTAATATGTTGAACTCCAACTCTTTTTTGTCTCCTGTGCCTTTGAATTTTGAACCATTATACATCATGATAATTTTCATGAATAATGCCATGGTGACCATAGTGAGGACCATAATAACCATTGCAATTTCCGATGTTGACCTCCATAGCCCCTTCGTTGTAGTTTCTTCACCAAACCTAGATTGCATACACCCCTGTGTTGGAGCCTTAGAATCATGTTCCTGTGCAATTTCCTCTTCCCTATGTGAATTTATTTTTTTCATAATGCAACAACTATGCTCTAGTGTGCTCCTTCATCCCTACTTTTTGCAACTTCTCCCCACTGCGCAGTTGTATGGGCTACTAACCATGCACATGTGCAATCCTCATGATCACTATCGCAATAACTGGACCCAAAATTTGAAGAGTGAAATGTTGGAAAGGAAGAGGAGACAAAACACAAATTCACACACAAAAAAAGACCTGCGGCTCTTCTATTGATCACAAAAAAACTTGATTCTTACAATGAACCCGATGAAGGGTATTTAAAACTTTTCAACTAGCAACTCACCTAAAATATCTTGATATGTAACCACACACTTAATTCGACTATGACTTAACTCGACTTGACTCAACGCTTCAACACTAAACACTCTACACTTAGTTAACTGACTCTCTAATTTTATCCAACTCCTCGTCCGAGAGTAATTAGCTTATTTTAACACTCCCCGTTAACTAGGACCGCTAAACTAAGACTAGCTCATAACAACTCAAACATGTGTGCTAGTCTATGTCTCAGCTAGGATTACAACACCCAAGTTTATTCTATGAAATTCAAACACATATTTTGCTAATGACTTAGTAAATATATCATCCAATTGATCACTAGATTTACAAGGCTTCCAGTGAACTTCTCCATTACTCACAAGTTCTCTAATAAAGTGATATCTAGTATCAATATGCTTGCTCTTTTGATGAAACACACTATTCTTGTCACACTATATTATTGTTAATCCTTGTTGTTTATTCTTGAGTCCATCAAATACTCTTCTTAACCACACTACTTGACATGTTGTTGATGTTGCCACTACATATTCTGCTTCTGTTGATGGAAGTGTCACAATGGGCTGCTTCTTAGATGCCCATGAAATCACACTTGAACCAAGATGGAACACAAAACTAGAAGCGCACTTCCTATCATCCAAACTTCCTAAAAATCACTATCTATGTATCCAATAAAATCTTTCTTTTTTGTGCTTGCATACATTATGCCACAATCTCTATTTCTTGCTATGTATCTCAGAATTCATTTTCCTACACTCCAATGTGCATCTTTTGGAGTCTCCATAAATCTGGAAATCAAACGCACTCCTTGCATGATATCTGGTCTTGTAGCTGTGAGATACATGAGGCTGCCAACCAATATTTTGAATAGAGTTTGATTGACATCTGATCCTTCATCATCCTTGCTTAATTTTGTACCTATTGCAACTAGTGTAGGGACAAATTTGCAATTTTCCATCTTGAACCTTTTTAGCAAATCTCTAGCATATTTATTTTGACAAATAAAAATTCCTTTTTGTAGGTTTTAACCCCGTACAGAAATTACCTGCATACGAATTCTAAATCACAAGAAAAATAAAGATGTGAGAGCATAACACATAAAACACGTATACACAAAGATTTCCCACTGGATCCCAAAACCGGGACTACCAGCTTGATTTTTCATTATGTTCCTTTCAATGTTACAATACATATTTATACATGCCGAAGCATCCAATACCATGGACTGAAAACCATCGCGTCCAAAAACCATGGACCGAAAACCATCGCGTCCAAAACCATGGACTGAAAACCATCGCGTCCAAAAACCATGGACCGAAAACCATCGCGTCCAAAAAACATGTGCGAAAATCATGCACAAAACCATAGGTGGGTCCGCCCAACCTAACATAGGGTCCAAAACCAAAATTTTCCGGGCGCTGCCCCGGACCCCATAAAGTGGGGTTACGGGTACCCCTCAAACCCCCTATTAACTATGTGGAAAGAATATAACACAACCCAACAATCTCCCACTTGTTGTTTTCTTTCCACAGGGGGCCACAGGAGAGCTTAGTCATTTTTCCAGCTCTGAAACACCCATTGTTTCTCTACACCAAGAGAACTTCTCAGAGCTCACAGATTTTGTCAATGCATCTGCAGTATTCTTCAAAGTGTCCACCTTTACCAGCAACACCTTTTTGTCTTCTATCATTATCCCTCACAAAGTGATACTGAACATCAATGTGCTTTGTCTTTGAATGATAAGCAGGGTTCTTTGCCAAGAAGATTTCACTTTGGCTGTCACAGTCTATCCTTATAGCTCCTTGTACTAACCCCATACTTGAACACAATCTCTGCAACCAAACTGCTTCCTTGCCTGCAGGAGTGACTGCCATGTATTCTGCCTCTGTAGTTGATAGTGACACTACAGATGGTTTCTTACTCATCCAACTGACTGCACCTCCAAATAGGTTAAACACATACCCACTTGTAGATCTTCTCTGATCCAGATCTCCAGCCCAGTCTGCATCAACAAAGCCACGGATATCCAACACTCTGTCCAATCCTGGTCTTCCTTGGTAGCACAAACCATAATCACTAGTGCCACGCAAATACCTGAAAACCCGCTTCACTGCTGTCCAGTGCTCCTTCCCTGGTTTTGACATAAACCTGCTCAATACTCCCACTGCATGTGCAATGTCTGGTCTAGTACAAACCATGGCATACATCGAGTTACCGACTGCACTTGCATAGGGAACATGGGCCATGTCCTCTTCCTCTTCTTGTGTCTTGGGACACTGTTCAGCAGATAACCTCACACCTACAGGAATAGGAACCTTCACCGGTTTACTATCCTGCATATTAAACCTCTGCAGTATTGTCTCGACATACTTCCTCTGGTTTAACTAGAGCTTCCTCTTTGCCCGATCTCTTTTAATTTCCATGCCCAAAATATAGTTTGCAGCACCGAGATCTTTCATGTCAAATTTGGAGGACAATTGGGTCTTCAAATCCTGGATAATTTCTTTGTCATTTCCAACCAGCAACATATCATCCACATACAAGACCAGATAAATAACGTGGTCACCAATTAATTTAAAATACACATAGTGATCTTCTTTGCTTCTGGTGAAGCCAAGTCCCCGTATAAATGTATCAAATTTCTGATACCACATCCTTCGTGACTTTTTTAACCCATACAGAGACTTCTTTAACTTACATACCAGTTCTTTCTTACCCTTCACTGCAAAGCCTTCAGGTTGCTTCATGTAGATTTCCTCTTCCAAATCCTCATGAAGAAATGTTGTCTTCACATCCATTTGTTCTACCTCAAAATCAAAAGTAGCAGCAACGGATAAAAGTAATCTAGTAGAAGTTACCTTGGCAATAGGAGAAAAAATATCACCAAAATCAATTCTCGGCACCTGGGAATAACCTTTTGCTACCAACCGAGCTTTGTATTTCTCCACCTTCC